>JARSSU010000194.1:0-27746 GCA_029619165.1 Eurosta solidaginis | reverse complement strand
TACCGGAAAATTATTACCATCCTTAATCACTTCCTCACTTACCTTAGAACATCGCACTAAACCATGTGAGTCTAGTAGTTGCCGTCTTGAAAAATTTAATAACTGTTTAATTACATGCCCTGAATATGTATCATGAAAATATTGAGCTAAACATCTCTCATTTGGATCATAACATTTACTCGCAATTTGAAACGTAAATTTGCCTATGACGTACCAACGAAAGTCTGTCTCACTAAGTAATATAAAACTTCTAAAAATAAAAAATAAAACGGTAATTTTAGTTATGAACAATTTTTGGTTTAAACAAAGTTACTTACACTCAATCCTATGTCTGAACTATTTTCAAGAAAATAAAAAGTTACACAAAACAAAGCGTTTATTAACAACATGATACACTTCATTTGCCATACAACTTTCGGATATGTTTTTTCATCTCTCGACACCGTCAGTTTGTTTGTCGGAATCGAACTCCAGTATTTTGATTTCCTATTCAGACCATAGTAGCGTGTGGGGGCAATAGTAATTCCTGGTTAGATGCAGTTACCAGTGGCTTGCAATGTCCCCCAACAGTGATATGGCTGTCAAGGTACTAATGTGCTGATTGTTTCTTTGATTATTTACAGCAAGCTTGCAGCTGACAAAACAGCCACAAATCTACTCATTTTCGCGATGTAAAAAAGCTTTGAAGTCAGCTTGAAGGTGGTATGTATGATTTCTCTTATCGCTGGCTTTATCAGGATTTGAACGGTAGTAGATTTACAAGCTCTGAAGCGGCACTGATAAGGCCCAATCAGCTCGGTGACTGTTGGGAGATATAGTATTATGGAATTTTCCGAATGTAGGGCCAAACACCGTTTTCTTTCACGCCTTAACGTCAAAGTTTCTAAGAGCGATTTTGATGTCATGGAGGGCTCTAGTTTCTCAAAAGAGATCTCAATCGAGGTTTGTTGCCTGTTTTTTTATTTTTAGAAGTTTTTATGTACTGTGCCTATCCCCTTTATTAATTTCTGTCATTGCTATATTCTTTCACGTATCAAAAGTATTGTGAAACTGAAGCTAGTTACGTAAGTAGTATTAGTTTTGGTGCATTTCTTACAAGTTACTTGCATCGAAAGGAGACCAATGGCTGACTTTTGGGCTAGTTTTGATATTTGTGCTCTATAGTTCCTTAGTTGTTGAAGTGTGGGGGTACAATGTAAGTGTAAAATGTAGGTCAACGATTTGCATACGTTATTTTTTCAGGCTTTTAAAATATGAGATGAATACCAAAAACTTTTGAGTGTAACTAAAAGTGAACTCAATGCTCTTTTGTCCGTCTTTAGGAACTGTAGCCATAGTAAACGTAACGTACCACATACCATTTCGGCTTACAAAATCCATACAAGCAACAATACATAAATACAGTCATTAAACGAAACGCTTAAAAAGTGCAAAATTGTTTAAAGAAAGTAGGTAAACCAAAAGAAATAAACAACAAGTAAGGAAGGTTAGTTCGGATGTAACCGAACATTACATACTCAGTTGAGAGCTATGGTGCAACATAAGGGAAAATAACCATGTAGGAAATGACCGAGGGAAACCCTGGAATGTGTTTGTATGACATGTGTATCAAACGAAAGGTATTAAAGAGTATTTTATGAGGGAGTGGGGCCATAGTTCTATAGGTGGACGCCATATAGGGATATAGCCATAAAGGGTGATCAGGGTTGACTCTAGAATGCGTTTGTACGATATGGGTATCAAATGAAAGGTGTTAATGAGTATTTAAAAGGGAGTAATCCTTAGTTCCATAGGTGGACGCCGTTTCGAGATATCGCCACAAAGGTGGGACCAGGGGTGACCCTAGAATTTGTTTGTACATATGGGCTCAAACGAATGGTGTTAATGAGTATTTTAAAAGGGAGTGGGCCTTAGTTCTATAGGTGGATGCCGTTTCGAAATATCGCCATAAAGGTGGGACCAGGGGTGACTCTAGAATGTGTTTGTACGATAAGTGGGTATCAAATGAAAGGTATTAATGAGTTTAAAAGGGAGTAGTGGTTGTTGTATAGGTGAAGTCGCCGTTTCGGAGATATCGCCATAAAGGTGGACCAGGGGGACCCTCGTAGAATGTGTTTGTACGATATGGGTATCAAAGATAATGAGTTTTTAGGGAGTGTATAGGTGGCCCTTTTCGAGATATTCGCCATAAAGGTGGACAGGGGTGACCTATCATTTGTACATTGGGATCAATAGTGTTAATAGTATTTAAAAGTGGATCCTTAGTTCCATAGGTGGGACGCCGTTTCGAGATATCGCCATAAGTGGACCAGGGGTGACCCTGAGAATTTGTTTGTACAATACGGGCATCAACGTACAGGTGTTATTGAGTATTTTAAAAGGAGTGAGCCTTAGTTCTATAGGTGGTACGCCGTTTCGCAATGATCGCCATGCACAGGTGTGACCAGGGGTGACCCTAGAATGTGTTTGTACGATATGGTATCAAAAGATGGTATTAATGAGTATTTTAAAAGGGAGTGGTGCTTTTTGCATAGGTGGACGCATGTTTCGAGATATCGCCATAAGGTGAGCCATGGGTGACGCCTAGAATTTCTTTGTACAATATGGGTATTAAAAGAAAGGTGTTAATGAGTATTTTAAAAGGGAGTAATCCTTAGTTCCATAGGTGGACGCGTTTCGAGATATCGCCATAAAGGTGGGCCAGGGGTGACTCTAGAATTCTTTTGTGCAATATGGGTATCAAATGAAAGGTGTTAATGAGTAGTTTTTAAAAGGGCGTGGGGCTTAGTTCTATAGGTGGACGCCTTTTCGAGATATCGCCATAAAGGTGGACCAGGGGTGACTCTAGAATGAGTTTGTACGATATGGGTATCAAATTAAAGGTATTAATGAGAGTTTTAAAAGGAGTGGTGGTAGTTGTATATGTGAAGGCGTTTTCCAGATATCGACCAAAATGTGGACCAGGGTGACCCAGAACATCATCTGTTGGATACCGCTAATTTATTTATTTATGTAATACCTGCCAAGATTTTAAGGGTTTTTTATTTCGCCCTGCAGAACTTTTTCATTTTCTTCTACTTAATATGGTAGGTGTCACAACCATTTATAAAGTTTTTTCTAAAGTTATATTTCGCGTCAATAAAACAATCCAATTACCTTACATGTTTCATCCCTTTTTCGTATTTGGTATGAATTATGGCATTTTTTCATTTTCGTAATTTTCGATATCGAAAAAGTGGGCGTGGTCATAGTCGGATTTCGTTCATTTTTCATACCAAGATAAAGTGAGTTCAGTAAGCACGTGAACTAAGTTCATTAAAGATGTCGATTTTTGCTCAAGTTATCGTGTTAACGGCCATGCGGAAGGACAGACGGACGACTGTGTATAAAAACTGGGCGTGGCATCAACCGATTTCGCCCATTTTCACAGAAAACAGTTAACGTCATAAAATCTATGCCCCTACCAAATTTCAAAAGGATTGGTTAATTTTTGTTCGACTTATGGCGTTAAAAGTATCCTAGACAAATTAAATGAAAAAGGGCGGAGCCACGCCCATTTGTGAAATTTTCTTTTATTTTTGTATTTTGTTGCACCATATCATTACTGGAGTTGAATGTTGACATAATTTACTTATATACTGTAAAGATATTAATTTTTTGTTAAAATTTTACTTTAAAAAAATTTTTTTAAAAGTGGGCGTGGTCCTTCTCCGATTTTGCTAATTTTTATAAGCGTACATATAGTAATAGCAGTAACGTTCCTGCCAATTCATCATGATATCTTCAACGACTGCCAAATTACAGCTTGCAAAAGTTTAAATTACCATCTTTTAAAAGTGGGCGGTGGCACGCCCATTGTCCAAATTTTACTAATTTTCTGTTTTGCGTCATAAGTTCAACTCATCTACCAAGTTTCGTCGCTTTATCTGTCTTTTGTAATGAATTATCGCACTTTTTCGGTTTTTCGAAATTTTCGATATCGAAAAGTGGGCGTGGTTATAGTCCGATATCGTTCATTTTAAATAGCGATCTGAGATGAGTGCTCAGGAACCTACATACCAAATTTCATCAAGATACCTCAAAATTTACTCAAGTTATCGTGTTAACGGAACGGACGGACGCATGGCTCAATCAATTTTTTTTCGGTCCTGATGATTTGATATATGGAAGTCTATATCTTCTCGATTCCTTTATATATGTACACCAACCGTTATCCAATCAAACTTAATATACTCTGTGAGCTCTGCCATCACTGAGTATAAAAAACTCGAGCTGCTTGGAGAGCTACGATTGATTGATTAATTCGCTTGGAAGAATTACATGCAACAAACTGGCACACAACCGTATGATTGCATTTATTTTTGTATTCAATTGAAGTGAGGCTTGGAGTAGCACTGACGTGTACCTTTGTTGTTACATGTTGTTACAACTTTTCGCCGGTTGTTAAGCAACAGCTTTGTTCTCAATACATTTAGCTATTAAACGAGCTGTTCACTCAAATTCAGACCCACCAGCTGTGAGTTTGAGTGTGGATTATATGCTACCTTCAACTCTCAAAGTGTGATTCACGTACCTGTGTGTGAGAAATAAGTTCCTAAGAAGTATAACGTCTTTACACGATACTAGCGCACATCAGTTGTTTGTCTTCTTTCCAACTGTACGAATACTTTCGCGCATGCGCGGTGCTAACTTCTGCAAATCTACATAACTAAAGATCATCTACCTTTTTTGCATTTTGTTCCGTGGTCGCTTGTGTGGCTGTTTGTTTAAAGTTTACCTATGATTTGTGTGCCTCAAGAGTAATTCATACATACGTATCTACAAAGTTATTACGTTTTATTGGTTGTAGCGTGTCGTAAGTTCGGAGAAATAGTAACTTTCTGAAGCGTGCATTTGTGAAAGTTTTTCGTAGAGTGACTGCAAGCTCACAACATAAATTGGAACATGTTGCTGTTACGAAGAACTACATTTATGCTATCGCTGCTTTATTTGAATATATCCTTCACATATACAGCGACTCCACAGCAAGATGACTCAAATCCATTGCTTGACATGGCGTCCATGTTCATACAAGAGGCTTTTAAATAGTCAAACGGCAGGTAGTGATGGTTGCTGGCGCGGGTGGTGGGAGTGGAGGTGCTGGCCTAGCAGGAGTTGCTACGCTCATAGGAACTTTAATGCAGGCTAATAGTGGTGGCGGTGGCTCCGCCGGTCAAGGAAAAGCGGCAGCGAATGGTGCCATGCAAATATTATCAGGAATCGGTAGCTTACTAGCTACTGCCGGCCAGAATGGTGCACGCTCTGCTGGTAACGGGGTGGTAGTGGCTTCGATCCAGCTCTAATTGGGCAATGTTATCGAGATGTTCACGAATAGCGACTCGGATACGAAAGATGAGTCAGCTGGCGCACGCAACCATGGCGGCAACGATAGCGGAATTGGTTTTAGATTCTATACTTCAAATTGCTTCTGCTTTTATGAATGCAAATAATGGCGCTGCAAGCAGTGGTGGCAATCAACACCAACAGAAGCAGCAGCACCATCAACAGCGACGTTCAGTACAAGAGAGCTCAAATATGCTAGAAAATGAAGTTAACACAGAATCAGAGGATGATGGTGGTTTTATGAGTCTTTTGCCTTGGTTATGCAAGCAGTTGGCTCATTTGCAGGACCGGAGGGACAACAAACACAAGAGAAACACAAAGGGCATGCATGGGTGTTACCGCCATTTTTGGAGCATTTGCATGTCGTTTGGGATCATTTCTCGAACTCGGAACTCGCCGATGCGCTTTACGAAAAGTCGGGCGTGAATAAGATATTGCGGGTAGATTTAATAAACTTTTCAAAATGCGCAAATTCATCTAACATGCTATCCCATGTACTTTTAGGTTTTAAGGGACGTGATGGTAAATTGGACTCGACAAGCTATTTGATTCGCTTACAACCAGTCATTCCGAAGACGTTGGATAAAGTCGGCAACACTTTATTTAGCACGATTGGGCAAGTTATTTAGCAAATCCGGAAAGTTTATGTCAAGTAAGTTTTCTAAAGTTTTATACAAATTTTGATCAGTTTCAAAATATCGAGTTTAGCGTATTCTTTTGCTGACTTAAAAATGTAATGCAGAAGCTATTATTTTATTATACTAAGCTTTTTTAAATTTTTGTGTACCCTAAAGTATTTGCAATTAGTCGCGCCTTTGTTTAGGCCTCTTTAAAATCAACATAAACTCTAAACTGAGTTGAGTAAAATAACATATAATATATTCTCAACAGTGGCGTTCAATACTACTCCTTCACTCAAACTCGAGTACTGATATTTGTGCCATAATCTTCAACTCTCTTCCTACCGGTTTTTTCATTTTGTCAAATTCTGTTTTTATTTTTGTCATATTCCACTTGACTTGCATGTAGATTTGCTTTTACCAAGCATTGACCTACTTTTTCGGGTGCTTTTCCCCGTCTTGTTCGGCTGTTGCCTGTTAGAACCGGCGCAGTGCGTAATGCGACACATTCTGCTTGTCATCACGACATTGTGCAGCCCCAATACCTTACTTTTTGTTTTTGTGAAAGAAATAGTGTCAGAGGTGGTTATTCGCATTATTGTCAACTAATTATACCACTAATTTAATAAACATAATGATCAATCAGAAAATCTTGAACTCCAAAAAATTTCATACTAAGAGGGACGACTGGGCCCATATCGGTGTTATAAATTCTATCGGAATCCATTCTTACTCGATTTATGAAATTTGAAAACAGCCACAAAACTATTTATTCAAATTATGCATAATCACAATCTAACTTACTACGCGAATTCTCTAGTCACATATGTGTTATTCGGACTGCGATTTCAGAGCTATTGTAATTTAATGTTTGAGTGAAAACTGATTTCAGATACTAATCGTAACACATGATACGGCCCATTGTTTGCATTTGCTACTCCAGACCACAGTTGGCGACGAAAACATATGCTCTGCACCTGCTCCGGCTCTGAACACAGAACAGAGCATAGAGCAGAGCCGCAGCATAAAAGAGTGATAGCATTTCCCATGCCTGCTACGAGCTACGTCGTATTTTTATGCAGAGCGTTGCAAATAGTGGAATAGAAACTCAAAATAATGTTATTTGTAGAGGAGCGAGAACATCAAAAAAAAAATGTATGCTATTTGTTCAGTTCAGTATGTTTGCAGAGCTTTGTCATAATTTGTTTCACTAATAATTAAGATTATTTCAAAATTGTTTATATTATCATTTAGAGACACTTTCATTTCGATACTAGTCAGAAAACCTTCAGGATTAACTGGAACTATATTGGGCAATCCTCGGAAGAATATAGACTTCGCCCTTTTTCACACCTTTCTCACCCTGCATTTCTCAAGTTTTTATTCAAAGAAGAAATTGACGTATCGCATTATCTTTGTAGATTTCGACATAGCGAGAGTCTACTGTATGTGCATGTATATGAAACACTGATATCGAATGCAAAAGTATGAGTATTGATACGTATTCATTGCCGGTATCGATCCCTATAAGTATCATATATCTAAGCAATCAAAAGATACGATTCACTAATAAATAAAGAATGCTAAGGCTGTGATCAACCTCCGAAGCGATTTAGCGAGCTTCTCTCCAATTGCGTCGTGCTTCCTTTTAGTATCCTACAAGATAGTCCCGGAAGTTCTGTTTCATGCCGACTCAAGGCAGATGAGTTTTCATGAGAAGCTTTCATGGCAGAAATACAATCCGCTTAGAAAAATTTTCTTCTATTGAAAAACTGTTCTAAAATGGTGCTTTGCACGGGTCGTGAACCCAGGATCATCGGTGTTGTGGGCGGGAGTGCGCTACCATCACACCACGGCGGCGCCTGTATTGCTACATACACTCGCAAACATCAGAGTGCCTATATATTGCTCTCCAATGTTGTTTTATTTGTTGTTATTATGTCTCGATTGATATAAACTTCGGGTTCCCAACTGCGGTTCCGTTCGTTTGTAATCGAAGTTTTGACGTACGACGATCAGTAGCAATAAAGAAAATTTGAAAAGCCATTCTATTCCGTAACATCTCCTAGCACATGCAAGTTACATATCCGCGTTAGAATACAAGTTGCTCGATTAATAAATTCCCTTGTATAAAAAATGAGCATAACTAGTTAAACTTTCAACCTTTTTTGCTGTGATTAAGTACGATAATTATATTCTGAATATGTTCCACTTGACATTTGATAATAATAAGCAGTCATAAATACCAAAGAAATCGGAACTGCACAAATATTTCGGTAATGACGAAAGTCATAATAACTTTTAATTATGCTGACACTTTTTTGTTAGTGAATGGTAGAAAGTAGCTTCTGTGGGAATGCGTTTATACAGATTTGAAGAAAAAAAAAAAAAAAACAAATACGAAACAGAAAAATTTTAAATTTTAAAAAACCCAAATACCTTAAAATATTACTTTCACTTTGGTTTACGGCGAACGGTAAAAATTCCTTTCATCATTAACATTCACCTTTGCTAATACATATTTGCATTAGGGTGTTCGAAAAAAATTGTATTCCTCGTAACTATTCGCAAAGTTTGGTTTGGAAGCCAAATAGACCTCTAAAAACAGGAGCCTCTTACACTAATATAAGAGTATTTCGCAAAGAGTTATCAGTTTCCCATAAAATTGTATGAGAAATTAATTTTACAACCTTTTCTGACTCGCTCTACCTCATTGCTAATGTAGATAAGAATGAATCTTTGTGGTGGAAATTGATGTGATCTATAAGCTCAGCTATTCAAGACAACTACACTATAATGGGGTGCGAAGGAGGGGTGTTGTCGATAACATACTATTACACACTTTATTTGAAACAGTTGCAAATTTGAGGGCGTACATCATTTTTAGAGATATCTACGTATGTGAAAGATGTTTCCGCACAATAGCCTTTAGAATATCATTTATACTATTAAGAAACTGTGAAACTATTTTTGCTAAAGAGGCCTATCATCGATCTACATACCATCATTTACGCGTGTCGTGACACAGAAACAACAAAACAGTAAAACTGTATTTAAAATAGATATGACATATGTATAGATACATCGTAAAATTTATGTAAAGTGGAAAAATCGGCAGCTTAACTCGTGCCGTACAAACAAACTTAGCGTAGCATACGGCAGCCGGACCGTGTGTGAAGAAGTTATTTCACAATTAGAATATGAGTATATACATAGGAGCTCGCCAATACACCCTCCCAGGCAGTGTTTGTTTTTAGGTCTGTGAAAATGTTAGTACAGGTTGGAAAATACAATGAGTTGGGGTCCTGGTGAGGCGGTGTATACATTAGGCGCAATATGTGTTCAGAGGGGTGGAAATAACAATATGCACGCGATGCGCATATATCACAAGTATGGACTTTCTATATCTGTTTGATTTTTCACTTTGTATCATAATTAACTACCATAGCTTGGCCAGCGAAACCCAATATTAAGGAGAAATAGAAATAGCTGTAAGAGTGGATACACAAGAGAAGTGTGTCTGATAGAAAAATATTAACAAAAGCTGGCCATCTACTAGATACGGAGTTAGTAGTATTACTGTTAAAACACGGTAACGTGAAAGTCTAATAGCACGTTTTCGCAGATAAACGTTAATCGATATCAATCCTGTTTATTGAAATAATTAAGTTTCCCGTTCATCTACATTTAAGTATTATAATGAAATAAAATAAAGGACTGCATAGCGCAACTACCGAGAGAGTGTTGCATCTCTAACCAAATACATATGTCGCTATTTTCGAGAAAGCCTATTATCTTTGCAGCAGGAAATGTAGCGAACATTAGATTGTGAATTTTTTCAGTATTTATTGACATATTTTTCGTAAATTGTTGACAAATAGGACATATATGTTTGATTGTCTATTTGTTACATGACAATGCAGGTAGATTCGAGCACCGAAGCAAAACCGACTGAATTTTTCACTCGATTAGGCTTTCGAATAAGCAATAAATTGGGGAGATATAAATTAGAGAATTATGATATTTTGCATAGAGGAGTGAGTTCAATCAGAGCTTTAAAAATCGATCAGAAACACGTGACTAATATAGTGTTTATTCAAGCGTGGTGTACACTGTGTGAAATAGCCATAATGGCAGACCGTGCGCGCTATAAGCTATATGCTAGGATCGAGAAGTAAGAAATCAATATTTATTTTCATCTATTTGGACACGCTTGATAGCATTTATGAGAACTAACTGACATCTTTAAAAATTTACTCCTGTAAGAACAATATTCATAGCTTTCTTTCTTAATATTTTATCGCAACGCTTCACGCTCTCTACTCTATCGTCCGCCTACCAGACAAGGTTTTAGTTTGTTCTGAAGAAGAAAAATAATCAGGGGACAGGTCACGAATAGCATGAGTTTCTCGATTTGTAGATCTATATATGTATGTAGGTACATAGCATAGGAGCTAAGCACACTTTATTGCTTTCCCTGTCAGTATCGTTTCTATCTCACTTGAGTGAGTCTTTGTTTTTCTCTATCATTCACGACACAGATATTTCCAGACAGCCAGCTGATGTGTTAATGGCTTTTCTCAGAATCTCTAAGGTTAGACCAAAGAAATACCTCTCGATACCCGATCGTGCCAGAGAATACTATTCAAATCTATGTGATCATGTGGCCAAACATCACCTCGAACAGTGAAAGATCGAATCGCGACAATATGTAAACCGGCTGTCTTTCTCCATCTCCACACGTTTTATGGGCTATGCTAAAGAATTGCTGTCATCTGGGTCCAGCGCAGAGGCCTATTGCAGTCAATGCTACAGAATTGTGTAGTGACAAATTAAGCGATACACTCAATTTGGAGGTGAGTTAAAGTAGTCCATTCGTATATAATTACGATGGACCGAGAACCTGAACTCGTGAAGAGATTTCGTGCTAAGGACCGGAAATTCAATAGAAAGCTTTGTTCAGTGCTCGCTTGGCAGAGGAGTTCAGCTGTAGAGCTCGCACGACCATACTAAATCTTTCCGCTACAAAATTGCATAACATAAAGCGAAGATGAAAAGTTCGTGGTATCATGCATAAGTGAGGTTTAAAAAGTTGAAAGATTATCAGTCTTAAAGGCCGTTATTAATTCGGCAACAGTTTTGAATTTTAGGACATGTTTTTTTTATACATAAGAGTGTTCATTCAAATAACAAATGGACGATTTTTGTTATTCTCACATCAACGCGCCAATACCATGGTCAAATTGATAATAAACAGAAATTTCGGTTCGATGTCGCGGCCAAGGCATGTCGTCGTGGGTCCACACTATGAATAAATTAAAATATCTTATACTGAAAATCGATTCCTTTTTTGCAGTTTTTAGAAAGTAATATATTTTGTATATCCTCCTTAGGTAATAGACCCGTTCTCAAAGTATCATCGGGCCTACAGATTATACAAAATCGCCACAATGTGACCGTTATGTGTTGTGTCAACTAAATTCGCAAGAACATATATTTGCAGGAATGCGCGTGGCCTCATCTCAGGCGTTCAGCCCGATAGTGAAGATCGGTAGCATGGGAGCTGCAATATTCATAGCACCGAAACTGGTACACCGTTCTGGACATTGTTTGGTGTGATAAATGCGCCACACAATTGTGAGGTAAGTATAACCGGATTAATTAGCACATGCTGATCTGACTTACTTAACTTGCAGAATTTGAATAGTTTAATTTTTAATATATTTATATGTATGTATGTATGTACATACTTTGTTGACTGTTCTAATTTGTAATGATTTCTCTTTAAGTTGTTTATTTTTAATTTTTCTTTATATGAGTGTCTGTTTGTTTCTCTTCGTTCATTATATTGTAGGTCAAATATCCAGTCGATTGTAGCGGATTTCATGAGGGCGAAGCTAAAGTGACCACTGAATACGTGCATATGAATTGTAAGACGTGAGGAATTTAGTATTTAGCTGCACATGTGACTCATTCTTGGGTAGGAAGCAAATAAATTTGGATGTGATGATCTTAATGCAGTACTCGGTACGCAATATGATTGCTGCTATTTAATTTTAATTAATATAAATTAGGTTAAATGTTTATTTAAATAAATGTTTAGTTGATTTAGCAAAAATAACAGTATATAGGTAGAGATATTAATATATATTTGTTTTTAATCTCTTAGCAAGGTTTTAATCAGTAGGTAGGCTTTTTGTTTATATATTCAAGTTAGTTAAGTTGATTCGTTTATCTCATTATCTCTATGAATACTTTCGTCTGAGGAAATATACATTTTGCACATAATTACATATAGTAATGTTCGAATTTTCAAAACAAACAAGAACCCAAACATATAATAGGCTAACTAAAGTTACCCAGGAATATATTCTTCACTCAACTTATAAAATATGATTTGCCAAACTATTGTACAAATTATGATAAATTCTACGCGAAGTCTTTAGCTCACATTTGTCGTTATTCGGGCTCACGATTTTAGACACTATTTGATTTAATGTTTGAGTGAAAACTTGATTTCGATACGAATCGTAACACACGATACGGCCCAGATCGGCCGATTAAGCTCAGTTACAAGAAAACAGAAAAACTGCAAAATAAGTTTAATCTGTAGTTTAACTGAGAAACTGAGTTGAACCTGTACTGAAAACCCGGCCGTCCAGGGCTGGAAGCTGAAAATATTTATAAGTTCAAGCGGGATAAATGATTTAACAACCTTGAGAAAAGGTAGAAGGTAGGAAGAAATCCTTTTACGGAACATATAATAAAGTAACCAACGAAAACCTTAAAATATTCCCGAGTTATGAGAGAGGAAAGAGGAAAAAGTAAGTTTATGGTTTTAAATACTTATGAGGTAGACAGTACAAAAATTAATTACATAACTAATTATTTTAAGAAAACACACTAGCTTTGCCATTGAACAAAAAACGGAATAGAACTTTTTTTCTCAAATTTTGATGCTATCATACTCTCTATTTCAATATCTATACGAGATCGTAAAAGATGTAAGAAAAATTGGTCTAGCCTACTCAAAACTAGTTACCGCGTTGTTGATAGGCGGAGGTTTGTTAAGCGTCGAGATCTAAAACTGCTCAGCTACAGAATAAAAATCATCAGCTGAGTATTATATACCATAACAGTTGAAAATTATACATATAGTAAATTGTTAAATAAGTTAAAGCTTTTAGCATATAAAGATTTTTATTTTTATATATTTTGTTTTTATTTTGTTACGAGTTAAGATAGGACAGTTTTCTTTATAGCTTATAGTAAAAAGTGAATCAGTTATATCAAGTGAATTCGAATGAGAGTTAAAATCATGACACAAACACCGAAAGGTTCATTTAATCGAAATTAATTCTGCACTGCCTCAAAAAAAGAGGTTTGTAATGTCTTGATGCTCGTGATGGGACATTGAGGTTTACTTCGTTCAAATGAAAGGGGCTAGAAATTAGTGCATTCAGTAGTTTAGCCATAATAATACGCCCAGCATTTCTCTACGACTAGCGAGAGTTGGATGATTGATAAGCTTTAACCGACTCGTATAAGGTGGACGATTACACGAAGAGTCTCAATGAAATTCCATAAAGAGAAAGTAAAAATGATTCTGTATTGACTCAAGCCTATCTGCATGAACTTGATATCGCGGATTCCAGACTATTGATCCGTATCTAGTATCTGTCTAACTAATGTGGTAAAAGGGCTTTGGTTACATAAGGGTCATTAAATTCATTAGACCATCTCTTCACGAATGATAGAACACCTCTAGCCTTATTGGCAGCAGTCATAATATGAAGGTTAAAACTAGTTTAGCATTCATCGTGACTCCCAAGTCAACAAAATAATTTACTGATACAAGACAAAAATTATCAATTACGTAAGAGGTTGCTGGAAAGATCTCCGAGAGACGCACATGAATTTACATTTATTGAGGTTTAGCGGCATGAGTTGCATTGCACCAAGCAACTAAGCAGTTTAAATCCGCTTGAAGCAAGGGACTTTTCTTCAATAGACGCATAGGACCTAAACAGTTTTACATCATCCAGCATACATTAAAATTTTGAATATTGTATTGTGGTACAGATATCATTAGTAAATAACAAGAACAGAATGGGCCCGAGATAACCGAATTAGACCGAGCTCCGACGGTAAAGCCTAATTGAAACACGCACTAAAAAAGAGCAGAACACGCACAAAAAATCAGTGTTATTGTAATGCTGAAAAACTTGCTTTTATCCGAAATATTGTATTGCTACACACTAATAACTATGAATGTGTGCGCTTAGAACACGTGGACGCATCTATCTACATAAATCCACCAAGTTTGATAATTCCCATGACTAGGAGCTAGAATATTACGTCAACAGTGCGATACAAGCTGCTTGGTTTCATCTTTCACTCAAAACAACTTTGAGGTACTGATGGAATGGAGACAGTTTCTGCTGGTAAAAGAAAAATGTGGGTTAATGTCCATAAACGCTAAAAATCACCGAAAATGAAATCTGCTGACCTCAACAAAATTATGAAAGTTCCTCACTTTATATGCTTTCAATACGATTTTATATTTAGTAGTATAAGGGGATTTGTTAAAATAATCCACCTCCCACCCCTACACCATTGCGCGTTATTATATAAATCGAGATTCGCGTGATAAAATATTAGTAATATTTTCTATATATATAGTACTTGAGTTTTACATTTTTGGTTTCTTAAATGTGTTAGGTAACACTAAATACTACGAGGCCGTAAATTAGAGATAATCTTATTATAAAATTAGCGCTAAGTAAATATATATTTTTGAATACACACAGTAATTTTAGAAGTATTTAAGTGTATAGAACAATAGCGCTGTATGGTTTATACTTGAAAGCAACTTGGAAACTACATCAGTTTCTTCATTTCTTCATATCTTGCATATACCAGTCCATGCCTTCCTACAATGATAATGAACAATGCCAAAGGCGTCACACATATAATATAAATATTTCTATTTTTTCGTTTGCTACTCACTTTGATGCCCGTACCGTTGACGGCTGAGCAGAGCCTATTATCTGCCAAGTGCGCTCCTCTAACGCACTAATTCCAATGCTTCGGCTACCTCAGATGCGGGAGAGAATTTGGTAAATCCTGTTTGTTGGCGAGTACCAATAATGGCACCTGCCTAACCGATTGTCCATTAACATTCGAAGAGTTCGCGACCAGTTCTGACAAACGTTCACGATCGGTACAATCAATTACGTAAATCTGTAAGATATGAATACATTTAATGTCTTTTGACTTTGCTGAAGATTTTTGTTGCTATTGGCTTTTGCAACAACTTTTACAGTACCAATACATCCGTGTTTGCAAAGTAATTTTTCCAGTAGGGTCGTATTTTCCATTGACCACCAATGTCCCAGACATTGAGCTTGAAACCATCGGCTGACTACGGATTTGATATGAAACCAGCTGTTGGTGTCACCTACTTACATCAGGACAAGCAAACATACAAATGAATTGAATAGATACTATTATTATGTTTGTTTATGAACGTTCATTAAACTGTCTACCGTAGAAATTTCTTCTGATGCCAATTGCTTTAAAATGTCGTCTTGCCAGCATTATCGAGGCCAAGAAGCAGTATTCTGCTTCTTTCCTCTGGACTGGACGTAGTTCCGCAACAATGACAACAAACCCTGAAATGAAAATAGAATCAAAAAAATATTTATGTATGTAGGTTAGGTTAGGTTGAAACTGGCCGGTCCATGAGGACCTCACATAGACTGAATAAGTACGTAGTGTTACCAGAAGTTTTTTTAACGACCGTACTGAAAAACCTAATCAAAAGCCAGGACATTGTTATAAAATAACTCCGCCTCTTGGCAAATACTGGAAGCTTCCTAGGATTTAAGCCACTTGCTGCTTCTAGATCTGACAGCTGTATCACTTCTAATAGCTGGAGTTTTTAGCCTGGCAAGCACAGAACAAGAGCACAGAACGTGCTCGATCGTTTCCTCCTACAGCCCGCACTTCCTACAACTGCTATCACTAACCAAGCTAATTTAAAGGCATGTGACGCCAGAAGGCAGTGTCCAGTCAGAATACCATCATGAGTATACAGTCCTCTCTTTTTAATGTTATAAGCAACTTTGTTAGTCTAAGGTTGTAAGACCTGCACATAATATTCGACACGTTACAGCCCCGCGCTTTGAACCCACGCCTTTTCCTGCTTGGTCGATCATGTGCAACTCTCGCCTTCGCTTAATTTCGCCCAGTCTAATTGGACTGTTTACGGAGCAAGCTTCAAGGGATGCGCCCTTTTTAGCTAATATATCCGCTTTTTCATTCCCATCTATCCCATATGCTCTGGGACCAATAAAGATATATGCTTCTCCCTGTCCCGACTGTTTACACTCCAGGGACTGCTTACACTCTAACACGTATTTAGATGCTGTGGTATGCGAGATTATTGCATTAATTGCTGCTTGACTGTCAATATAAAAGTTAACACGATTGCAGCTTGTGCTATTTTCTTCCAGGGTTTCTACTGCTTTGGTTACGGCTACTATTTCCGCTTGGAAAACGCTACAGTAATCCGGCAGCCCTGTAGGATCTGTTGTTATGTATGTAAAAAATATTTAAATTCTGTAGGTATGCATGTATTAGTAGACGGCGAAGAAATTTGCATCGAAAATTGCTGTACGGATATCGAGTGCTGCACGAAACTGCGAATTCAGGAAAGTCCTATATAGAGGGGATGTTAGAGAAAATATGGGAAGCAATATCAATACTTCAAAGAGCGAAAAGCATAAGGGTTGGTGATAAATCCCAAAATTTACTAATTATTCTGCAGATCGAAAGATTGTAGAATTGATTAAAACAATCTTTGAGAGTTTCATCAAACTGATCGAAGTTTCCCAATCTGGAGAACAGCTCTAGTCATTGTAGTGAATTGGATTGGCTGCATGTAAAGCAGCAGGAATTAACGATCGTGCATTAATCCGCCGTCCCAATTACTTTTTTTTATAGATAATGAAGATTCTGCGTTGGGAGAATATGAAATCGGTGGTCGATCCAGTATTAGAAGTATGATTAGGCGGACAGTATCAGTGTTAGCATCGGTTGCTAGAAAACGCAATTGTTGAGCTCAGCGCTGACGATGGATGTTTACACATTACAATGGAAAAATAGGTTTCATTTAGAACGCATTACATGAAAGAAGTCGGAGTCGATTCTGGATAAGTAAGTAAGATTTAAGTTACTCTGAAGCCTGACTCTCAGGTAAGTCTGGATCTTCTTCAACAAAAATAGGATATTGGACTCTGCGAACAGGGTTCACCTAGCAACAGGAGTCAAAGGCTAGAACACACCAGTAACAGCTAAGGCCTTGATGGGCAGCTTTGCCTTGTCGTTGGACTGAGCCATGCGAGTGTGTCTTCAAGAGGTTGAATCGGGCAGAGGTAAACGTGGGCGCAGACTGAAGTACGTTTGTCTTAAATGTATTGAAAACATTCAGGGACTTATGCATATGCGTTAGCCCAGAATGAGACACACTGATAACAGTGTTGCAGTGTTTAGCATATATTTTTCCGGCTGGCGCAGCAGTACCAATATCTATATCTGGAGATGACATTGAAGTGACAACCGTTTATAGGAGAAACATCCTAAAGCCCTCCGGTACATAGAACCGACTGCATTGGGAGAAATACTCGGAGAGACCAACGTCCTTCGTAAGCGCTATGTTGACAACAAGCCCACTCGTCTATCGTGGTGTGTTGGTAACGTACTCCGGCCTACCACACCGAAGATCCTGCGTTCACCCACCGGGGAAAGCAACATCAAAATATTAGAAACACGTTTTTTTCAATTGCCATAAAGTTTTTCTAAGCAGGGTCGCCCTCGGCAGTGATTTGCTTCTCAGTGACAAGGCAGATGCTTGCAGATGGCGTTCGGAGTCGGCATACAACATGTAGGACCTGCCCCGCCAATTGTAGGAAAAATTAAAGGAGCACGACGCAAACTGTAAGAGAAGCTCGGCCTAAAACTCTTCGGAGGCTATCCCACCTTACATTATTTTTTCCCTTATATAGGGAGTAGACTTCCCGGACATGAGATATCTAAAAGATTCTTCCTATACATTATGAGGCGTGACGTAAGTAGTTTATGAGCTCAATCGTGAAACGCAGCGTATTTTGCATGGCTTTGAGCTTTTGGGGCAGAGGGTTCCAAAGGCGAACAGCGTAGACAAAAAATAAATAACTAGGCAGTTGTACTTCATAGTGTAGTACAGTTGACCTAACATGAGGAGTTATACTCATACATTTTTTACAACAAGTTACGGGGCAGGGAGGTGGGTTAAGTTTTATTTCCGGTTTACGGCTAAATAAATATTCACAATTCAACATAATCATTTAAAAATTCACCATAAAACCTCACGAATACAATCCACATGCGGTCTATAAATTTTGACAACTTCATGAACAGCTGATTGTGAGAAACAAAAGCAAAAAACAAAGCGTTGCTCCACGGTGGACTGTTCCGCTCCAGCGTTTCCGTAGCAACATCAACCTTCATAAACGAATCACCATTAAAATTTGATGAATGATTTCACAATTTCATTATCGTGACCCTTTGCTAATTTACCAGCCTAGGTAAGTATTGCAATATTAAATTAACAGAAGGAATCATACCGCACCATATTTTGTTTAGATGCACCTGCACTGGGAAAGGTAGATTATGTTTTCCACTACAAAATGAATGCCGAAAATAGCTTATAAAGTACTTGGTTTTACGCGAAATATAACAACCGCCACCAAAAGAAAACGAATATTGACTAAACCGACTAAGCGAGAGGGCAAACAACGGTTAACGCATCATACCAATCAAGTGACGTATGCCCTCAATAGCTAAGCATGTGTATATGTACAAGGGAGTAACGCTGGAAGGTCGGAGGGAGCCGATAATGAAAACGGCGCGACTCTGAAATTAAAAAAGATAGTAGGGCGAAGGAGAAGCAGCAACGGTTGCAAGAATAATAACGCTCTATTTATTAATTTTAAGCTACGAATCTTTGCAGCTGTGTACATTGCAGCAGCTATCGTACGCGAGAGTCTATGCTAATATTAACTTTGAAGAGACTGATTATTTAGTCTGGGCATAATGTCAACATTTGTATTAAGTGGGTTTGAATGGCTTTGGCCAATTTGGTGGAGTTAGTCAGCATGCCGGAATGCTTTTACAGGTGTGTGTGGTTAAGGTATTTTTGGTTGCGTCACTCTCTATTGATTTTGCTAACTTTTGTATTTTCGTACCATATTATTTAGAGTTTTCTTTAGGGGACCTTAAAATCTCTGCACCAAATTCGTTGCTTATCGCTCCGAGTTGGAGTTACACAGCTTATGCCACAGATAATCTGCTTTTATTACGAGGATTCCTGTCCTCCACACCAAACTCTGCAACATATATACAAACACCTGTAAAAATTACGCAATTATCTACTTGTGATAGATTCTGTTTGGTGCTGTGCGAAATGGAAACTGCACAAAATTAGACCCGAAATCAGTGCGAAATTGAGGAAGTGAAGTTTGATGTCGAAGTGCAATCTTTGCCACAGAAGCGCTCAATTTTTGGTGAAACAAAGCAAAGTGATTGCTTTCGTATTGTACAGATCGCATGTGGCGCTAATATCACCGTCGCTGTAAGTGCCACTAATGCGGTGTATAACGCGTCTAGTAAGTTTATCAATTTCCAAAACATTATCGGGTGCGACAATTACAATGCGGATTCGAACATGCATTATTGCTTACCACGAATGGTGATATATACAGTTGGGGCAATGGATTGTAAGCAAGCTCTTCAATATAGACAAAATTTTAAATGTAACTTCTTAATTATGACTAATTTTTTTATTTTCAGTCGCGGACAATTGGGACATGATGTGTTACGTGTAGAAGAGTCGCCTCTTCTTATAGATGCGTTAGCGGGCATTAAAGTAGTCATTCAGAAAATTTGAATAATCTTTTATAAAGTAATATAAATTTTTGCAGATAACTTCCATTGCAGCTGGTGGTTGGCATAGTGCTGCCATTTCCGCTTTTGGCGATCTTTATGCTTGGGGCTTCAATTCAAATGGCCAAATGGGCTTACGCATATTTAAATCAACGTCGGCAGGGAATATTAAACAGCCAACTGTATTTACATTGCCACAAGTTGTGGATCTGCCACCTTGTATATGCAGCCGATCCGGAAATGATGTAAAAAGTTCTGATTCAAATGAAACAGAATGTCCGCCTGTAAGAGTATTTGCCGGTGCACGGCATACGCTTTTACAAATGAGTGTGGCGCTTTGTATGCTGCGGGCTGGAACGCATATGGTCAATTGGGTTTAGGACGTAAAGTAGAATTTTGTGATGAATTCGAAAATGTTCCTATTATTGAGGCTAATGATAAAGACATAAATATAATATGCTCGGCTTGGTGTACTATATTATACAAAGGGAGTTGACGTTAACACTGCTAACAACAACAACAGCAGCAACTTTAACTTAAATTGTTTATGAACGTACTGATACATCTGTATGAAAATTTTACATTTTCAATATAATAAAACCGGTAAAACATATAAACCAAATTTTTAGTTAGATAACGGACTAAGATTCGGTGATTTTCTCAGTCTTCACAAATCCAAACTTCATATATTCTTTAACGGTTTTAAAACTTCTGTACAGGGTGTGCCTGATTTCAGACGTGGTAAGACGTTGTTTGGATTTTGGTCCGTAGTACAGGTATATGTAAGCTCAAAGTAATATGCACATATTTTGTGTGGTATTTGCAATACAATGTGCAACTTAATAAATATGTTTGCAATCCCTACTATCCATGGACACATGTACACCGTTTCCTAGACATAGCGAATGCTTCCGGCTCCATCTACTATTTAACAGTCAACAACTCCTATACCACATATCTTCACCTCTTCGCAGGACTTCGGAGCTGATGTTGTTGTTAGTGTTAATGCTGGTTCCCAAATTATCGAAGTCTCTTCTATTTCGAAATTATGGCTGCCAACAGTAGCGTGGTTGCCAAGGCGCATATTTGTATTTATTAGGCAATTCATCCCAGCACAACAATTTGACAAAAATTATTTTATAGTGCTAGTCGGCAAAAGGCATAAAATAGGAACAATCTAATCTTGAAACTTAAAGCTAATGACTATGGCTAAGAAAAGGTTACAATAAATAATATATTTAATAAATAGTAAATAGATAAATAAAGGAATGATAGAGTACATTTGCTTAGAAGGAATCAGTATTTTAATTGTCTAGGTATTATAGAAACTTGTTAATTCTTTATTGAAGAGCCGAGCATTGCTTATAAGCCTAAGTCTAGAAGGGAGCGAGTTCCAAAGACGTATGGAATTAATGAAGAACTGGCGATCAGATATTAGCATACGATGTCTGAAGTGGGTAAGGAGAACAGATCTAGACGACTGGAGAAAATTTAGCCTCCGATACAGATAGTCAGGTTCCTTCATATATATTAATTTATGTAGCGTAGTGAGCGTTTTAAGTTTAATAAGGTTATCGAAAGAAATGTTTAGCAACCTGTAAGCATGCTGAGAGACGTGGTCAAGTCTTTCAACCCATAGACGTATCTAGCAATGTTGTTATACACAACATTAAGTTTCCTCTTACATACATAGTCACAATTGGAGTAAACCTCACAACCATAAAGGAGCGTAGGTATTAAGTACGCTTTTGCTATTAGTAGACGAATATGTAACGGAGTAAAATATTGTGTAAGCCAGAGTGTACGAAGCATCCCATACACTTTTCCCACTGTGCGGAAGATGTGATCTTTCCATGTCAGGGTTTTGTTAAAAATTATACCTAGATTTTTTGCCGTGTCACGTATCTATAATGGTGTTGTCTAAAATTAAATTTTCCATTCCACTTTTATCTAGTGACCTTCTATGAATGACTATACATTTCGACTTCTTAGGGTTAAGACATAAGCCGTTCATAGAAGCCCACGTACCAATTTGACACAAATCGTAATTTAAGTTATTAATACATGAACTGGTTACGATCACTAGGACAGCACATATACAATTGTACGTCGTCAGCATAAATGTGAATATTACAATACTTGAGAACACCAGGCAAATCGTTTATATACAAAACAAATAACAGGGGACCAAGGATTGAGCCTTGTGGGACTCCTCTTAAAACACTGACGAAGTCAGACTTTCTGCTACCAACACTTACTGCCTGAGTTCGGTCGGCCAAATACGATCTGATTAGGGCTGTTGCACAGTTGGAGAATTAAATAGGTTGTCCAGCTTCTGCAGAGAACGGTGTGGTCGACCGAGTCAAACGCTTGAATGGTCGAGAAGAGTCAGGAAAGCAGTAAAATTTTTGTCAACTTGTTCTCGAATATCCTCTATCACCGATAGGAGCGCCGTTTTACAGCTACGATTTGACCTAAATCCAGACTGGGAATCTGTGAGAAGGTTATTATTCTGCACATAAGTATTTATCTGGCAGTGCAAAATTCGTTCGAGCGACCTTGGAAAGGAAAGGCAGAATAGCTATAGGCCTATACTCCTTGTTTTGCTTGGGGATTGGGATTACCTTAGCAACTTTCCAACATTTGGGAAATACACTGGACGTCAGCACAGAGTTAACCAAGTAGGTTAAGTGAGGAAGGATTTTAGGAAGAATTATTTTTAAAAATTTCGGACATATACCATCGAACCCCATAGCATTAGACTTTACTGAAAGAATGGCTTGAACGACATCACACTCATCGACACTAGCAAACTCAAGAGGACCAAAATCAACATTAGCGCGAATACAATGATTATCAGCACATATATTGTCAGTTGAGATTGGCAGATTTACAAAATTTATATTTATCTCATTAATGTCTACATCAGGGAGGACAGAAATATCACATTTGGATTTTCCGATACCAATATGTTTAATCGACTTCCAGGTTTCCTTCGAACTCAAAGCAGCACTAAACTTGTTATTATAAAATTTCTGCTTAGCTGACCTAATGGCTTTGTTTGCAGCGATCCTAGCTGTTTTGAAGCAGTTGTGAGCCTCCAGGGTTTTGTATCTTTTCCATCGTGAGTAAGCAAGGTTACGCTGGTGAATTAAGTGTTTTAGATTGGCACTAAACCAAGGGGTATTATTGTGTGTAGCAGCTTTGAGTTTCACTGGCACATAGTTGTCGAAAAGCCTAATGATATGGTTCTGTAGGAATGATGCCTGATCATCGACCGATGTCAGTGTACGAATCAAGCTCCACTCAACCGACTCCACCGCTGCATTAAGGGAACTGTAATCTATGCTTCTAAAATCACGATATGTAAAGGAACATTGTATGTGTGACGTTTGGAAGTTGTAACTAAGAAATATTAGATCGTGTTTTGAAAAGCAAGATGCCGACAATTGATCGTAGTGGAGCAATTTCAGGGGATCATTCACAAAAAATAAATCCAGCAAAGAAGAATTTGAGTCAGTAAAGTGTGTAGGTGAAGTTAAATTGGTGGGAAAAAGTCCAAGAGACTCCATACTTAGCTTTAGTGTTGAGTCGACGAGAAGGTTGGAGTTGAAATCCCCAGCGATGATTATATTATCATAGCTTATAAGTAGAGGCTCGAGAAATTCAATAAAGCCAGAGAAGTCAACTCCACGATTAGGTCTGTATGCACAGCCGATAAGAAGCCTTTCATTATTTACAGAGAACACGTCTACGAACACATATTCGACAAGATCACTTGGACTAGCACTGCAGCAAAGTTTACAGGATAAACTACTTTTAACATATATAGCAACACCACCACCATGACCACGTCTATCAGCCCTGAACAGTTGATATCCATTTAGTTGCGCGGACTCTTTGCGCAATGACAGCAGGCACTTTGTTTTGTCCTCATTCACCGTCTTTACTGCTTCTTTTTCCAGTTTGGAGTAAGCAGAACTTACGGCGCGGGTGTCAGGCCGATGATATCAATGTCATCAGCATACGTCAGTAATTGCACGCTTTTATAGAACATTGTTCAAGAGCGGTTAAGTTCTGCAGCTAGTATCATTTTCTCCAGCAACAATTATAGAAATCGACCGATATGTGGTCACCCTGTCTGAAACCTCGTTTAATTTCGAACGGCTCGGAGAGGTCCTTCCCAATTCTGACTGAGCTGATAGTCTTGCTCAACGTCATTTTGCACATCCCATATAAGTTTTGCGGGGAAACCAAACTCAGATATAGCGGCATATAGGCAGATCCTTTTCCTGCTGTCGAGGGCGGCTTTAAACTAGACGAAGAGGTGATGTGTGTCGATTCTTTTTTTCGCAGATTTGTTTTTGTTCAAGATTTGGCGCATTTTGAAAATCTGTTCGATGGTCTGAAGCCGCACAGATAAGGTCAAATCAGCCGATTCACGGTGGCTTCAATCTTTCGCACAATACACTTAGCAGGACCTTATATGTGATATTAAGAAGGCTGATTCCGCAGACCTAGAATACTGGGGCATATTCTGTACCTCGATTCTAAAGGAATGCCACTCGAAAGCTGCGATTGACAGCACACGTCAAATCCGAAAGAAATTTTTTCCGAATTGAGTAACTTAATAAGGCCCTTGGTGCTATGCATGCCGTCAAGCACGACGTGATAAATTTGGTTTTTTGTTTTGATTAGGAGACAGCCTAGTTGATGAGTGTATCGTCCAATACTGGAACCAGGTAATGCAGACGACCATACTTAGTCCCCGAGATTCGGTTTCCCGACTGTGGCTCAAAGTATGGCACTCAATATGGACATTAACCAGCCGAGTAACTTAATCCTCTTCTGAAATAGTCCAGACAGTCCATTACAAAATAGTAAATTTACTTCTAATTGATGCATTCGCATTCGTCAGTGCTAAAATTGAGGCATTCCTAACATTCCTAATTTGGGTGTTGTTAGAACAACAATCCAATGTTGTGGTTTGACAAATTTTGTAAACAGTTTAAAACTTTTCGTCTGCTGCATCAAACCAAAAACATCTCTGCTGCCAGTTTCAACTATCAGTCGCATGTTTAGACTAAACTGTATAGTGTTGTTGTCACTATGGTTGAATTGTTATTGGATTGTAATAGAAAGGGTAAAGTTTGTGAAATTATCAAATTTTCCATGCAGTTTGAAATGCAGTGGAGACTAACTGATATACAAAATTGTATCACAAAGTTGTTGTTGCAACTCTAATAGCTGTTAAGTGACCTTAAGCTGTTTTGGGTTTTGAAATTGTTTACACGAAGTTTTGCTTAGAATTACATTAGACTCGTTTTGGGGGAAGAATGCAATAAGTGATGGAGTTTAATAGGAAATTGTGAAAAAGGCTTTTATAGTTTAGGAGTTGCTCACTAATTAACTTATTTTTGAACTTTTTTTTATTTAACGGAGGCAACAGTGCCTACGTCGGAGCTTCCCCTCTTTCTGACCTGCAAGTTTCGAGGTACTTATGTACTTCCTCGATATAAGGCTATCTCTGTCTTTCAGCTACGTAAGTACATGCCTTGCTGGGGCAGCTACTCCATCTCACGACCCTGGACTGGGTCCTTTTCCCCTCTTTAAAGCAAGGTTATCGCCTTTCGCCGGTCTCTGTCTCTTAAGTTTGCCCGAAACTTCTCCCTCCTTATATCAGTTACAATAAGGAGGGTGCTAGTGTCAACTTTTCTATCGATGAACTGCCTTGCCCCACCTACATACATATGTATATCTACTCCATCGTGGGCTCCACTAATGGTTGGTTGGAATCAATCACGGCGTCCGCACAATTCCTAATAATGCTACCGTAAAACAGCTCCCTAAATCTCTCTGTCGTACTTTTTTCACTCTTCTTCCCGGTTCAGAGCTCGTTGACTTTCGCTCCGCGCAACGCGATGTCATATTTCCTAGCTTGCGAACCTATTTTCCTCTCTCCTTTCAATATAGTTAAAAGTCTCATGGTCCATCTTTGTCGAATGTCCACTTACCTGAAAAGACGTTGTCAGCGATACATTAAATATGGGGAAGAAGAACCATCCGCCATTGATATCTCCCAAGCGGATTCGATGTTTACCTCGACTTATCCAGTGGTGCACCCTCCTTTGCCAAATCAACGGCTTTGTTCGTTACTTTCTATCCTTTTATAACCTGAAATAGATGTGTGACCCGCATAAGCGAAGTCTCCCCAATGCTTGTTTGCATTTCTGGGCGTATCTTGATGAAGTACGGGGTGAGATTATTATTTTAAGTGCCTCTTTACTATCAATATATCTATTGATGCGACTGTAGCTAAACCAGAATTGCTGTTGCTTTCTTCGCGGCTACAATGCCCGCTTGAACGACTCTGCAATAATCTGCTTGCCTGTAGGATTTTATTATTCCTAGATCGACACAGTAAACAGCGGACCCGACCCCTTCCATTTATTTGGAACCCATCGGTATACACGTATATAGTATGTTCTGCCACCCCTTGCACCAACGTTCCAACTTTATTTTGGCCCTCCTAAGATGTCTTTCGAAGCGCAAGCACGGGTCCATGTAGTCTGTTCGTTCTATATTTGATTGCGCTTGCCGTAGGCTGCAGTCAAGCTGCCCTGAGAGTTTTGTTGCAGATTTTAAAGCTATATTTTGTTAGTGTGAAGGCGGGATGTGCAGAATAGAATTCATGCTCGGTCGGAGTAGTTTTTAGGTCCAGATTCAATAATTGATGATCTGCATACCCCATACTTTTTAGTATACGTACTCTTTGTGTGGCTGGCCACCAAAAAAGAAACCCATAGTAAATTATGGGCTTCACAACTGCCGTAAAAACTCAATGAGATGGCGTGGGCGACAGGCCCCATCCTAGGGATCCTATCAGCATCTTGCAAGCATATAGTGCCGCGGAGGCTTCAGATGAAAACTTACTAAGCAGGGTAAGACAACGAATTTGTGGTGATGGATGATAATACCTCGTCAAATACTGTAGTGTATCGATCAGCCATTGCGTCATAGTTCCGCGCTCTGTTGTCCGACCAACCATCCACAATTTACCACTCGATTCAGCAATGAAACTATGTGTTCAATGTTCACCGCTTCCAACGGGTATCGAGAGCCAATTAATCGTTTACCTATTTCACCTGTCGGCTTGGCATCGGCTGGTGATTCACTGTTAACGGAACCCTGAACCTACTTCCCGATACACTCCCGTTTTAACTTCTCGTCTCGATGTTTGTGCGTTTTACTTTTTTCAATATCAACAATGGTACCCGAACAGGTACTTACGCCTTGAATCCGAGTATGCATCACTCTAATCAGCTTAAAATTATGTAATTACCTCGAAAAATATCAAAAGTTGTTGATACAGAGAGCAAGGCATTCTAATGGACTTATGTAAGTATGCCCATATAATTATGTTTTATGATTTTTCACATACCGTTCATGTTGTACTTCCTATTTAAAACTTATATCCAGTAAGGCTTTGAAAGTATTAAACCTAATAACAATGGAGGCACGGGTGCACTGAATAATGCCCGCAGGATGTGTTTTTTGTTTGACTATTGAATTTATACATTTTACATTATTTTATACTACTTTAATTTTATTTTAGATCATATTGTAACGAATGTAGCAGCATTGAGCGATGCTATCGTCTCTAAGCCGATGCTAAGCAGTGACGTGAATGCACACCAACAATCAATCATTATGTATCTACATAAACGAAACAATAGGGGGACTCATGATAGCATATAA
>JARSSU010000192.1:0-31647 GCA_029619165.1 Eurosta solidaginis | reverse complement strand
GTTGTACAATATGGGTATCAAACGAAAGGTTAATGATTATTTAAACGGGCGTGGGTCTTAGTTCTATAGTGGACGCCTTTTGGAGATATCGCCATAAAGGTGGACCATGGTGACTCTAGAATGTGTTTGTCGATATGGTATCAAATTAAAGGTATTATGAGGGTTTAAAAGGGAGTGTGGTAATGTATAGGTGTGCCTTTTCGAGATATCGATAAAGATGACCAGGGTGACTCCAGAAGTGTTTGTACAATATAGTAACAAACGAAGGTGTAATGAGTTCTTTTAGAAGGGCGCTGAGGCTTAGTTCTGTAGGTTAACGCCTTTTCGATATATCGCCATAAAGGTGGACAGGGTGACTCCAGACTGTGTTTGTGACGATATGGTATCAAATAAAAGATTAATGAGGGTTTTAAAAGGGAGTGCGTGGTAGTTGTATAGGGTCGCTTTTACGAGATAGTCGGCATAAGGTGGACCTAGGGGTGACGCCAGATGTGTTTGTACGATATGGTATCAAATCAAAGGTATTAATGAGGGTGTTAAACGGAGTGTTGGTAGTTGGATACGTGGTCGCCTTTTCGAGACATCGCCATAAGGTGGACCAGGGTGACTCCAGAATGTGTTTGTACGCATATGGGTATCAAATTAAAGGTATTCATGAGGTTTAAAAGGGGAGTGGTGTAGTTGTTATAGGTGGTCGACCTTTTCGAGATCTCGGCTATAAAGGTGTACCAGGGGTGACGCCAGAGTGGTTTGTACGATATTGTATCAATCAAAGGTATTAATGCGGGTTTAAAAGGGAGTGTTGGTAGTTGGATACGTGGTCGCCTTTTCGAGATATCGAGCATAGGTGACCAGGGGCTGACTCTAGAATGTGTTTGTGACGATATGGTATCAAATTAAAGTATAATGAGGGTTTTAAAAGGGAGTGTGGTAGTGTATAGGTGGTCGCCTTTTCGCGATATCGGCATAAAGTGGACCAGGGTGTGACTGTAGAATTGTATGTGAAGCATATGGGTAGCAAATAAAGGTGTTATGCTAGTTTTAGAAAGGGAGTGAGCCTTGTTCCATAGGGAAGCCTTTCGAGATATCGCCATAAAGGTGGACCAGGGGTGACTCGAGAATGGCTGTGTATGATATGGGTATCAATTAAAGGTATAAATGAGGTTTTAAAAGGGAGTGGTCCGGTAGTTGTATAGGTGTCAGATATCGCATAAAGGTGGACCGGGGTGACTCTAGAATGACGTTGTACACTGCGGGATCAAACGAAAGTATTAATGAGGTTTTAAAAGGGAGTGATTGTAGTGTGTATAGTGGTCGCCTTTTCGAGATCTCGCCAGAAGGTGGACGCAGGGGTGAGACTCTAGACTTGGTTTGTACGATATAGGTATCAAATTAACGGTATTAATGAGGGTTTTAAAAGGAGCTGTTGGTAGTTTTGTATAGGTGCGTCGCCTTTTCGATGATATCGCATAAAGGTGACGCAGGGGTGGCTCTAGAATTTGTGTATGTACGATATGGGTATCAAATCAAAGGTGTCTAGTGAGTATTGTTAAAAGGGAGTGTTGGTATTTGTATACGTGGTCGCCTTTTCGAGATATCGCATAAAGGTGGATCAGGGGTGACTCTAGAATTTGTTTGTACGATATGGTATCAAATAAAAGGGTTAATGAGTATTTTAAAAGGGAGTGATCCTTAGTTCCATAGGTGGACGCCGTTTCGATATATCGCCATAAAATTAAAGGTATTAATAAGAGTTTAAAAGGGAGTGTTGTAGTTGTATACGTGGTCGCCTTTTCGAGATATCGGCATAAAGGTGTGACAGGGGTGACTCTAGAATTTGTTTGTACGATATGGGTATCAAATAAAAGTGTTAATGAGTATTTTAAAAGGGAGTGATCCTTAGTTCCATAGGTGGACGCCGTTTCGAGATATCGCCATAAAGGTGGACCAGGGTGACTCTAGAATGTGTTTGTACGATATGGGTATCAAAATAAAGGTATTATGAGGGTTAAAAGGGAGTGTTGGTAGTTGTATACGTGTCGCCTTCGAGATATCGGCATAAAGGTGGACCAGGGTGACTCTAGAATTTGTTTGTACGATATGGGTATCAATAAAAGGTGTTAATGAGTATTTAAAAGGGAGTGATCTTAGTTCCATAGGTGGACGCCGTTTCGAGATATCGCCATAAAGGTGGACCAGGGGTACTCTAGAATGTGTTTGTACGATATGGGTATCAAGTTAAAGGTATTAATGAGGTTTTTTAAAAGGGAGTGGTGGTAGTTGTATAGGTGGTCGTCTTTTCGAGATATCGGAATAAAGGTGGACCAGGGGTGACTCTAGAATGCGTTCGTACAATATGGATATCAAACGAAGGCGTTAATGAGTATTTTAAAGGCGTGGTCTTAGTTCTATAGGTGGACGCCTTTTGGAGATTATCGCCATAAGGTGGACCAGGGGTGACTCTAAGTGTGTTTGTACGATATGGGTATCAAATTAAAGGTATTAATGAGGTCTTTTAAAAGGGAGTGGTGGTAGTTGGTATATGCTAAGGCGACCAAAATGTGGACCAGGGTGACCGCTAATTTATTTATATATATACATACCACGAACAGTATTCCTGCAAGATTTCAAGGGTTTTTTTATTTCGCCCTGCAGAACTTTTTCATTAATTCTACTTAATATGGTAGTGTCACACCCATTTTACAAATTTTTTTCTAAAGTTATATTTTTGCGTCATAAACCAATCCAATACATGTTTCATCCTTTTTTCGTATTTGGTATAGAATTATGGCATTTTTTTTCGTTTTTGGTAATTTTCGATATCGAAAAAGTGGGCGTGGTCATAGTCGGATTTCGGTCATTTTTATACAATACAAAGTGAGCTTAGATAAGTACGTGAACTGAGTTAGTATCGTACGTGAACTGAGTTAGAAATTTCAAAATGGGTGTGGCTCCGCCCTTTTTCATTTAATTTGTCTAGGATACCTTTAATGCCATAAGTCAACAAAATTTACCAATCCTTGTGAAATTTGGTAGGGTCTTAGATTCTGGACAGTACATTATTTCTGTGAAAAAGGGTGAAATTGACTCGATTTTGCTCAGTTATCGTGTTAACGGCCGAGCGGAAAGACAGACGGTCGACTGTGTAGCAGACTGGCGTGGCTTCAGCCGATTTCGCCCTTTTATCCACAGAATAAGTTACTGTCCCAGAATCTGAAAGCGCCCCTACCAAATTCACGAAGATTGGTAATTTTTGTTCGACTTATGCATGAAAGTATCCTAGACAATGAAACTGAAAGGGCGAAGCACTCCCATTTTGAGTTTTCTTTTGATTTTGGATTTTGTTGCACCTATCAGTATGGAGTTGGATGTTGACATAATTTACTTATATACGGTAAGAGATTAAATTTTTTGTTAAAATCTGACTATAAAAAAATAAAAATTTGGCGTGGTGTGTTCTCCGATTTTGCTAAGAAGTTTTTATAAAGCCTACATATAGTAATAGGGGTAACGTTCCTGCCAAATTTCATCTGAATCTTCAACGACTGCCAAATTACAGCTTGCAAAATTTTAAATTACCTTCTTTTAAAAGTGGGCGGTGCCACGCCCATTGTCCAAATTTACTAATGTTCTATTCGCGTCATCAGTCAACTCACCTACCAGTTTATCGCTTTATCCGTCTTTGTAATGAATTATCGCACTTTTTCGGTTTTTCGAAATTTTCAATATCGAAAAAGTGGGCGTGGTTACTGTCCGATATTGTTCATTTTAAATACGATCTGAAATGAGTGCTCAGGAACCTACATACCAAATTCATCAAGATACGTCAAAATTTACTCTAGTTTCGTGTTAACGGGGCAGACGGACGGACGGACATGGCTCAATGACATTTTTTTTCGATCCTGATGATTTTGATATATGGAAGGCTATATCTATCTCGATTCCTTTATACCTGTACAACCAACCGTTATCCAATAATGTTAATATACTCTGTGAGCTCTGCTCTACTGAGTATAAAAATCGTATATGCCAAGAATGAATCATGGCAAGAAATTCATGACACCTTATCTAAAGAAAAATTAAAAGCTGATAAGTCATACAATGCATAGACAAAAATACTACTATAAAAAACTAAACAATAGTAAAGTATTTGAATATAATCTTAGAAGCACTAAATAATATAATAAATTGATCAATACTCACTAAGAGCACCAAAAGAGGGCCCCAATTTTTTTCAACCGTACGGATAATTTAGTACCTTCGTTAGCGAGACACAATCATAGAAATACCCATACCAACCACAGTAGAAAAGAAATTCAGGTTGAGTTTAATTTTATTTTCTCAGAACTTTCCCGGAGCCGGACTCCATCGCCTTCATTGAGTCAGACTCCATCAGTGGAAGAAAATAACATTAGATTTCCAGTTATAATAAACAATGGTACAAACCGTATTGAGTTCATTGAAACTGCTTCGTCAGTACTAACCGGAGTTTGGTGGTAAGCCGGAAAATTTGCACAGCTCCTAGACGCTCTTGATATACTTGATCAAATTAAAGATGCCCACGAGGCCTTAGCAATACAATGATAAAGGACCAAGCTAAAAGGCACGTCAAGAAAATTTATTTGTAACGAAAATACAATCGCCACAAATAAATTGAAGTTAAAATCAGCAATAAGGGTGAATCAGTAGAAGTTTTAACAGCTAAACTCCTGAACATCCAGCAACGCAATAAAACTGCAAATCAATATGCCGCAGAAATAGAAAAAAATTACTAGGTCATTAGAAGGAGCTTATATCTCGGACGGACTTAATCCAGACTTGGCAACGAGATATTCAACACAAGCAGCAGTAAAGGCTATGATAAAAACTGATCCAAAGACAAGGTTAATTTGATCGTGGAAGCAGGTACGTTCACATCAATGAATGACGCAATCTCCAAATTTACAAATAGCTGTACAGAAATAACAGGCAACTCGAATACAATTTAAACATACGGCAAAAAATCAATACCGGAGAAATTTCCGTGGAGGTTAAAATAAATAAATGTAAGGCGCGAGATAACCCTCCGAAGAGATCTAAGGCCGAGCTTCTCTTCCAATTTGCGTCGTGCTCCTCTTGATTTTCCCTATAAATTGGCCGGACAACACCTACATGTTTTATGCCGACTCCGAACGGATCTGCAAGGCAGTTGAGTTTTCACTGATAGCTTTTCATGGCAGAAATACACTCGGAGCGCTTGCCAAACACTGCCGAGGGGCGACCCCGCTTAGAAAAATTTTCTTCTAATTGAAAAACCTTATTTCTAAAATTTTGATGTTGCTTTGCCCGGGGTGTGAATCCAGGGCATACGGTGTGGTAGGCGGAGCACGCTACCATCAAACCATGGCAGCCACCGTGGAGGTTTCCGAAGTAAAAACTATGTAGGTTACCGATGTAGTAGATTTACACCTCAGGCAAGATACAATAATACATTTAGATCAAATAATAATATAATTCCCAAAGAACATCGCAACCGAAAATAGTAATAGATCTTACAATCAGACATGTAACGTGCGCAGTTGCACCCAACAGGAAACCAGGAAACTCCGAGTCAAGATCAGTGGATAGGAAAATATGTGTACTAAATCTACACCTAACAGTTATATGTTATAATATTTTAAATCAATAATGAGGAACGCCGAAGTGTAGCGTTAAAAAGTGATTGTTCTTTATTAAAGTAATCCATTTATATTTATACAAAAGTTCTTAACCTACACATACATACTTACATTAATGCTTACATACTAAAAAGTACATGATTTCATAATAAATAATTGTTTGTCAGCATATTATTGTATTGACCTACATATTGTCAATATCATCCGCACATAAGCTTGTTGGTATGACGAATCGATATATTGGGCGGTTGGAAAATGCGAATAAACTCATAGTGGTATGTATATATATTTTTATCGTTAAACGCATTCGAAGTGAGGTGAATTCCACGCAACACTACAATAACCACAAGAACAACATTAAACAATTCAAATTCAAATTTCTTAATAGACACTGGAGCAGATATCTACATTATTAAAAATAACCAAATCAGTAATAATCTTAAAGTAAATACAGAACAAATTACAGATTTAAAGGGCATTGATCAAGGTATAACCAGCACATTAGGCACAGTTAAAACTGATTTAAATGGTGATGTGCTATTAATTTATCACAAATTTCATGTTGTAGAAGACGATTTCCCAATTCCATGCGATGGAATTATAGGATTAGATTTCATAAAGAAATATAATGTATTCTAGATTATGACAAGACAGAGGATAAATTAATCTTAAGAATATATGATTTTCCCCAAACAATAACAATGCACCTAACAAATTGTCTGTCGGTTAATACAATCAAAATCCCTGCTAGATCTGAAGTCATTAGACAAATTAAAGTAAACACTGACAATAAAAACATTTTCATACCCCATCAACAATTGTCTGAAGGCATTTTTATAGCAAACGCAATTACAAATAAAGACCAAACTTTCGTTGGAATTATCAACACAACACATAAAAACACAACTATTCAAAATTACAAAATTAATACTGAAAATTTAGATGACTTTACACTAATTCAAACAAGCACGCACAATAAAAATAGCAATGATAAAGAAAAATTAAGAAGACTAAACCAAAAACTTTCCAAAATTTATTAATTCTCAGCTAACAATACTATACACAGAATTCATAGACATATTTGCACTACAAACAGAACCAATTTCCTCTAACAATTTTACAAACAAATTTACACATGAAGGACGACATTCCCGTTTACAAAAAAAACTATAGATTGCCTCAAAAACAAAAAGGGGAGATAAGCAAACAGATAAATAATCTAATCGAAGAATGACATTATAGAACCCTCAATATCAGAATACAATAGTCCAATCCTACTAGTCCCTAAAAAATCACTTCCAGGGGACACTGAAAAAAGATGGATATTGATTGTTGACTACAGACAGGTAAACAAAAAGTTAGCAGCAGATAAATTCCCACTCCCAAGAATTGATGATATTTTAGATCAACTCGGAAGAGCAGAATGGAAACAAATTTTTGTGGATTATAGCATAAAAAAACTTTACACTTAGAGCACTTTGAGCGTGGAAATCCAGTGTGGCATAGTCTGCACCTTCCCTTTTCTCCCCATTCAACCCAGTGAACCGTTTGCCAGCGTGCCCATAGCCTCCACGAGCTTACAAGAAAAAATAAAGCTTTTAAATGGAAGAATGAGCAGGAAGGGGCTTTCCAAACATTGAAAGAGCGTTTTGTGCACTGCCACAAATGTTGGCATATCCGATTCTATGAGCAACGTTTATTCTAGATACAGATGCGAGTGGATGTGCGTTGGTAGGCGCTTTATCACAACATCGATACACAGGAGAGGGTAGTTGCATATTACAGCCGATCAATTGGAAAACCAGAGAGGAACTATTGCGTTACACGGAGAGAGCTGTTGGCATCGGTAGAGTACATTAAACATTTTCACAAATACTTCTACGGCCAGCGATTCCGCGTCAGGACAGATCAGGCAGCGTTCAAATGGTTCCTGCAGTTCCGTAATCCAGAGGGTCAATTGGCACGGTGGATCGAGCGACTACAAAGCTATGACTTTTCCATTGAGCATCGAAAAGGTAGTACCCATGGAAATGCTGATGCAATGTCACGAAGACCATGTAGTTTGGAATGCAAATACTGTTCCAAAGCTGAGGCTAAAGAAGACATTATAGATGTCCGGCAAATGACTATAACACGTACTGATGAATGGGACAAGGAACAACTAAGGAGTGTCAGCTAGAAGATACAGATCTGTCACATGTTATACAAGGGTCGAACGAAACGAATGACCAAATAGAGAGATGCCAGCAGAGATTCCAATTGCGAAGTCATATTATGTTGGGCACAGTGGAACAGTTTAGAGTTGATATCCGGTTGGTTGCATCGAGTATGGGAGAGTGAAAATGGCCAATGTAAGAGGAAGCTGATAGTTGTTCCCAGGAAAAGGATTCCTGACGTTCTCAACGAGCTACATAATGGTCCAAGTGGAGGGAATCACGAAGAAGCTCGAGAAAATTAACCAGAGATTCTATTGGGTTGGCTGCCGTCAGTCGGTCACTGATTGCCTGAAGTCATGGTCATGGTCATGCAAAATTTGAAGGGTTTCTTCAATAATATTCTCCAAATGCACCCCAGTACTTATTTCTTCCTCCTCACTTTCACCATCTTCTGAATCGTCCCAATCAAATTCAATTATTTTGCTGATCACCACTGTGTCAAACCTCGCCGACGGATTGCTAATATAAAAAATACCAGATATGAAATATGTATCCAATGGACCAATGTTGCCTAGAGGTAACTTTGCATTTGCAAAAATGTGTGGCTCAAACCAAAGAAATTTTTTAATTTTTTTTGCACTGCATTATTCTCTTACCTGTGTTTTTATAATATCTTTCACATTTTGCAAACAAATTTACTTATTTATTGTACTTTTCTTTAATCTTGCACAAACACTTATTGTGGGTTTTTTTCTGCACGTATAACCACTAGGGAAGAGCGATGGCAACTAAGCACGCGCATATTTTTAAATATATTGCTGTTAAACTTTAATAAGCAGATCGTTTGCAAATTGTGCTCGGTCAAATTGTAACGCAAATCTGTTAAAACTAGCTTTAACGCTGAAAAAGCTCGTTCGACGCCGGCTTCCGTAGCAGGTACCGAATGAATGGCGAAAGCAACTTTTCGAAGCCACGGGAAGCTATATTTTTTGCTGTTCCAGTACTCTATAATATTTATATCCACTCGTTTTTCTTTATACATGCCACTTTTATAGAATGCCTGCCTTATTTCATCACGGATGTCCATGGAGTCCTCATCGGATAATGAATCCGCTAATTCGAGCTCTCTTGTACAGCTTCTCAAAACTGAAGACGTGCTTTGCGTAGATGTTTCATCAATCAAAAATGAGATATCATCGCTGTGTCTAAGATCTTGGGAAGGATGTTTTGAATTCTAAAAATGATAAATAAATAAGAAAAAGAGCTTGCGTGAGTTAAAGTAATGAATAGAAAAGTAACATCTTTCAAATTCTCCCTTCCACGAACAAAAGCTTTAAGGTGCATTTTCGCAGAATCGAACTTTTATTTAGAAAGGAGATCCCAAAACCGAGGATCCAAGAACAAAGCAGCGTGTATAGTTCTTGTTTCAAGAAGCGAACTCTCACTTTTTTCGACGCAGCTTAAAAATTGGTTCCTGATGTTGCATTTGTTGCTTTTTAGCTGAAGCAGCATTTCCAACCAATTTTTGTAGAAGTCACCCAAAAGTAATTGACTCTCCTGAAGGTTTAATGTGAGACTAAAAGGGAGTTCTAACAATTTCACAATGTTTTCTAATAATAGCCAATTGTCATCAGATAAATTCTCAAAATCGGCTAGATTTCCCATACAAAACTCTTTCAGCTGGCAAAGTCGATTTATCATATTATAACAAGAGCTCCAACGAGTTGGAACATCTAGTTGCGGTTTCAAAAGACCTAAGTCTTTTATCTTCGCTCTGTATAATATAAAGATAATCAATCAAAAAACCATACTACTAAAATATAATGATATATACGCGTATACTTGTAGTTACGTAACGCAAAAGTGGAGCCCTTAGAAGTTTCACAACTCTGCGGGCGCTGTTTATTACTTCCACAGCTTTCCAGAAAATTTTTCACAGCTAGTTGAAGCGTCTGTGCGGCACATTTCATGGATATAATTTGTTCACCGACAATCGGTCTTAAATCATCGCTAATACATTGTTCCAATATCGCGTTTTCACTTTCATCATCCTCGTTATCGCTGACCGTTTCTGACAGAAGCTCAACCACTTTAACTAAGTTGCGTCCGTTATCACTAGTTATGGCGTAAACTTGTTATTTTTTATATCGTAACTAACCAATACTTTTTTGAACTATTTCATATTTCATATTTTCAGCGGTATGTCGGCCCCGTATTTCTTCCATAGCAAGTGTACCTATTTCAATTTTTCCGTTTAGATAGATTTGAGCATTAATACAAAGGACCGCGCGATCACTTCGAGTTGCAGTATCAATTTTGAGGCATATCATCCTTCCACTTAACATTTTTTTAATCAAGGATTTTAGTTTAGCCAACTGCATTATGTTCTTTGATGTTATTTTGTTCATATTTAATATATCAAATATATGATTAGAAAGAGTTTTAAAAGGTTCTGAGTCGAAAAACGAAAGAGGCAATGATTCTTTGGTAATAAAGTCAATGCACGCATTAATGACCTCATATTGGGTAATTTCACAATTAAATTTAGTTTTTTATGTTTTGAATCTGTTGCAGAGCTTGATAGCTTTGATCGTTTGGTGGTATATTCTTGATATAAATCAGCGTATTTTCTTTGTAAATGCCTTCTTAGATTTGTGTTGTAACAGTTGATTGGCGCGCTGTTTGCTAAGTGCTCGCTTTAAAATTTTAAAGATTTGTTTAAATCACCTGTGCGAGAGCGAAACTTTTATATCCATTCGTTTCGTTTTATCATTAAAATGCCTTGTAATTGTGGGCAGAGAGTTGACGGCAATCAACCTAAGATCCAATGTGCTAGCTGCAGTGAATTTTTTCATCTTTCCTGTGCTAATGTTCTTCCAACTGATCTTGACTACTTAAGTAAATCAAGCATTGCTTTCTATTGTGCAACTTGTCAGAGGGCGCGTCGTAACTCCCCTCGCTCGCCCTTTTTCTCGCTAAATAAAATGTCAGAAAATTATACTCACTCGATCGCAGACAATGGCTCATCTGACAAAACATGCAGTGGTGGTGCTATTGAGTTAGACTTTAAATAACTTTTGTGTGAGTTTGCTTAATTAAAAGCTGATGATGACTATAACACGTACGGCTGAATGGGACAAGGAACAACTAAGGAAGTGTCAGCTAGAAGATACAGATCTGTCACATGTTATACAAGGGCTCGAACGAAACGAATGACCAAATAGAGAGATGCCAGCAGAGAGTCCTGTTATATTGGGCACAGTGGAACGGTTTAGAGTTGATATCCGGTTGCTTGCATCGAGTATGGGAGAGTGAAAATGGCCAATGTAAGAGGAAGCTGATAGTTGTTCCCAGGAAAAGGATTCCTGACGTTCTCAACGAGCTACATAATGGTCCAAGTGGAGAGAATCACGAAGACGCTCGAGAAAATTAACCAGAGATTCTATTGGGTTGGTTACCGTCAGTCGGTCACTGATTGCCTGAAGTCATGGTCATGCAAAATTTGAAGGATTTCTTCAATAATATTCTCCAAATGCACCCCGGTACTTATTTCTTCCTCATCACTTTCACCATCTTCTGAATCGTCCCAATCAAATTCAATTATTTTGTTGATCACCGAATGTGTCAAACCTCGCCGACGGATTGCTAATATAAAAAATGCCAGATATGAAATATGTACCCAATGGACCAATGTTGCCTATAGGCAACTTTGCATTTGCAAAAATGTGTGGCTCAAACCAAAGAAATTTTTTTAATTTCTTTTTACACTGCATTATTCTCTTACCTGTTTTTTTTATAATATCTTTCACTTTTTGTAAACAAATTTACTTATTTATTGTACTTTTCTTTAATCTTGCACAAACACTTATTGTGGGTTTTTTTCTGAACATATAACCACTAGGGAAGAGCGATGGCAACTAAGCACGCGTAAAGCTAACATAATTTAACTCAACTCTATGCGTTCACAATATTCTAGGTTGTTGACTAAAAAAAACGTTAGTCAAAATATTTAAAAAATAACAGTTATAAACTGAAATATACAATGTTGGCTATAACCAACAACGGACATGAAAGGGTTAAATTTGGTATGTGAATTACTGACATTGCATGTAGTTGATCCACATAATTTTTTTGGGCAATGGGCGTGGCACTGCCTACTTTCCAAATAAGATTTTTTGGACTTTCAATTGCGATAACTCGTACATCTTTTGAGCTATGTTTTTGCAAATTGGTAAGCGTACTTCATATTTGTATTTGTGCATGACGACAGAAAAATTTTAAAATCAAATTTTAACACTACATCACCATCCTTTGAAGAATGATCGTATATAATTTGCGCGCTAAATTATTTACGATTATCCAGGTGGTTGACAAAGGTGTGCCGTGATGTTTCAACATACATTTAATGACCCACTTAACTTGCTTTTGGTTACCAAATTTCAATTGTCTTTCACATTCAATTGTAATTTATGACATAATGGAAACTTGATGCTAACGGTAATGAATTTGTTTGTTTATGTGTTTTTTGTTTTTATTTGTTTACATTTGCTTTACATGTGTATCTATTATGCTAACTTTTTTTTTAATTTAAACATATTGTGTTTGCATTTGAATTTTTTTTGTGCTTGACGAGTAAAGTAGAATGTTTATGCTGAGACTGCTTTTTAAATTTTTTTTGTTAAATTATTTTGGTTATTACCGAATCGATAATCGAAAGAGGCAATGATCCTTTTTTAGTGATAAAGTAAATGCACGCATTAATGATCACATTTTGGATCATTTCACAATAAAATATAAGTTTTTTATCTTTTGAATCTGTTGCCGTGCTTGATAGCTTTGATCGTTCGGTAGTATATTCTATCGTGTTGAATCTTTTGCGCACAAACTTTGAATTTCCCACATCTATCAATGAATTCAAAATAATCACGAATATAAATGTCACGCCTGCGATCCATGGTTACACTTCTAAATTAAAAATAAAATGCATATAAGAAGTGCAACACTATGACTAGTGCTCCTACCTGGGACGAACGGGCGCTAAACTATAAGCTTAAACAAAGAGATGATGGGTAAAATGATTAACCTTAAATGAATGCTGGAGAATTGTAGAGCGTTTTCTACAATTGTTTTAGCGAAAGAATAAATGGGTGAACACCTTGGCTTTTATACAGATATTTTAATTTTGGGCAGCTTCACTTGATCACGATTACAAATGGAAAGATTCTTAAAAACGAAGACAAGGTTCAAATAGGTAAGCTGTAAAAAATTAGTCATAAGAATTTTCCATGGAAAATTCCTGTTATTTCAAATTGACAAAATGCAAAATTTATACATCGGATGATTTCATGAGAAGGCTAATTATAATATGATAGGTGCGAAAAGTATTATATGAAATTCTGCTTGTAATTATGTATGACCGTATTTAGACACATATATTTGTATCCATAGCAACATGTATGTATGAATGCTTGTGATGTATGCTGCAGCGACTAAGACGATGACGAATGTGGGTGGCTATCAATAATGCTCTCCAACGAAGAAATTAGTAAAGACTAGTAACAACAGTGCAGTGATATTTCCAGCTATGTATGTATGTATCGATATTTTTATATACAAGTGGGTGTGACTTTAATTCGATCTTCAAATTTTTCTGTCGTCATGCACAAATACAAATATGAAGTTCGCTTACCAATTTGCAAAAACATAGCTCAAAGGATGTACAAGCTATCGCACTTGAATGTCCAAAAAATCTTATTTGGAAAGTAGGCGGTGCCACGCCCATTGTCCAAAAAAATTATGGGGATCAACTACATGCACTGTCAGTAATTTACATGCCAAATTTAAATAACGTGGCTTCTTTAGATACTAAAATATTGCATGTTCTGTGCGGAAATTTCTATATACAGAAAGAGGCGTGGCTACTGACCGATTACGCCCATTTTTTTTAGAAAGCTTTCCCATCATAGCAGAATGCGGTTTACCAATTTTCACTCTAATAGTTGAATTGGAACGAAATTTATTGCAAAAATCCACTGCAAGTTCGCCATTTATACTCGAGATTTTCGACCTAGTTTGTTTATGATAAATTTCTAGTATTATTAACAGAAATTTTCAAAAGTCCATAAGGTTTTATATTTTGGGAATCCAGGAGAATCGACTGGTGCCAAGTTTTTTTAATTCGTATAAGCCGTTCTTTGTTATCAAGCCGGACTTTTATTTTGGCCTTAAAAAATAAAAGTCAGGATTTAACTTTTATTTCCGTACTTTTATTTTTAAAAGTCCGAGTTTAACTAGTTCTATCGGACTCAAAAAGTAAAAATAAAGATTTCACTTTTATATGTGGACTTTTATGGAAAAAGTTCGAAAAATAAAAAGGATGCATGATTCGACATGATATTGCTATAAAGATACCTGTGAACTCAAACATTTTAAACTAGGACAATTTTTTTACCAGGATTTTTTCGACTCCGAAAAATAAAATAATATTTATTTTCCTTCCCTGGTTAAAACAGACCACCGCCCTTTAACATATCTGTTTTCGACGAAGAGCCCTTAATCTAAGCTAACACGAGTAAGACTCGATTTAGAAGAGTACGATTTTGAAGTGGAGTATATAGCTCGAAAAGAAAATCACATTGCGGATGCATTATCCCGCATAACATTTACAAACTTAAAAGACATGTCAGTGGAGGCAAGTAAAATGTTAAAAATAACAACAAGATCAGCAGCTAAAAATAACAGCAATAATATTGAAAATAAAGAAAGTCACAAAGAGAACCCTAAGATATACGAAGCGCTAAATAAATTTGAAATAAAAAGACATGCCGAGCTCGTTTTCGATCCTCCGAAATTATATTTCAAACAAGTAAGGAAGGCTAAGTTCGGGTGTAACCGAACATTACATACTCAGTTGAGAGCTGTGGAAACAAAGTAAGGGAATGTCACCATGTTGTAAAAAGAACCTAGGGTAACCCTGGAATGTGATTGTATGACATGTGTATCAAATGAAATGTGTTAATGATAATTTTAAAAGGGAGTGGGCCTAAGTTCTATAGGTGGACGCCTTTTCGAGATATCGCCATAAAGGTGGACCAGGGGTGACTCTAGAATTTATTTTGTACGATATGGGTATCAAATGAAAGGTATTAATGAGTATTTTAAAAAGGGCGTGGGCCTAAGTTCTATAGATGGATGCCTTTTCGAGATATCGCCATAAAGATGGACCAGGGGTGACTCTAGAATTTGTTTGTACGATATGAGTATCAAATAAAAGGTGTTAATGAGTATTTTAAGAGGGCGTGGGCCTTAGTTTTATATGTGGACGCCTTTTCGAGATATCGCCATAAAGGTGGACCAGGGGTGACTCTAGAATTTGTTTGTACTATATGGGTATCAAATGAAAAGTGTTAATGAGTATTTTAAAACGGAGTGAGCCTTGGTTCTATAGGTGGACGCCTTTTGGGAATATCGTTATAAAAGTGGGTTGACTCTAGAATGTGTTTGTACAATATGGGTATCAAACGAAAGGTGTTAATAAGTGTTTTAAAAGGGAGTGGGCCTTAGTTCTATGGGTGGACGCCTTTTCGGGATATCGCCATAAACGTGGACCAGGGGTGACTCTAGAATGCGTTTGTACAATATGGGTATCAAACGAAAGGTGTTAATGAGTATTTTAAAAGGGCGTGGGCCTTAGTTCTATAGGTGGACGCCTTTTCGAGATATCGCCATAAAGGTGGACCAGGGGTGACTCTAGAATTTGTTTGTACGATATGGGTATCAAATGAAAGGTGTTAATGAGTATTTTAAAAGGGCGTGGGCCTTAGTTCTATAGGTGGACGCCTTTTCAAGATATCGCCATAAAGGTGGACCAGGGGTAACTCTAGAATTTGTTTGTACGATATGGGTATCAAATGAAAGGTGTTAATGAGTATTTTAAAACGGAGTGGGCCTTACTTCTATAGGTGGATGCCTTTTCGAGATATCGCCATAAAGGTGGGCCCGGGGTGACTCTAGAATTTTTTTGTACGATATGGGTATCAAATGAAAGGTGCTAATGAGTATTAGTACTTTTTTGGAGCTTTCTGGCCGGCTTTCCTTTAAAATAAAAGGAAAGCCGGCCAGAAAGCTCCAAAAAAGTACTATTATACAATTATAAAACTTGGCCCAATACACATAGCTAATGAGTATTTTAAAAAGGAGTGGGCCTTAGTTCTATATGTGGACGCCTTTTGGAGATATCGCCATAAACGTGGACCAGGGGTGAATCTAGAATGTGTTTGTACGATATGGGTATCAAATTAAAGGTATTAATGAGGGTTTTAAAAGGAAGTGGCCCTCGACTAAAATGTGGACGAGGGTGATCCAGAACATCATCTGTCGGGTACCGCTAATTTATTTATATATGCAATACCACGAACAGTATTCCTTCCAAGATTCCAAGGGCTTTTGATTTCGCCCTGCAAAACTTTTTCATTTCTTCTACTTAATATGGTAGGTGTCACACCCATTTTACCAAGTTTTTTTCTAAATTTATATTTTGCGTCAATTGACCAACACAATTACCATGTTTCATCCCTTTTTTCGTATTTGGTATATAATTATGGCATTTTTTCATTTTTCGTAATTTTCGATATCGAAAAAGTGGGCGTGGTCATAGTCGGATTTCGCCCATTTTTTACACCAATTCAAAGTGACTTCAGATAAGTACGTGAACTGAGTTTAGTAAAGATACATCGATTTTTGCTCAAGTTATCGTGTTAACTGCCGAGCGGAAGGACAGACGATCGACTGTGTATAAAAACTGGGCGTGGCTTCAACCGATTTCGCCCTTTTTCACAGAAAACAGTTATCGTCCTATAATCTAAGCCTCTACCAAATTTCACAAGGATTGTAAAATTGTTGTTCGACTTATGGCATTAAAAGTATCCTGGACAAATTAAATGAAAAAGGGCGGAGCCACGCCCATTTTGAAATTTTCTTTTATTTTTGTATTTTGTTGCAACATATCATTACTGGAGTTGAATGTTGACATAATTTACTTATATACTGTAAAGATATTAACTTTTCTTTTAAAATTTGAATTAAAAAAAAATTTTTTTTTAAAAGTGGGCGTGGTCGTTCTTCGATTTTGCTAATTTTTATTGAGCAGACATATAGTAATAAGAGTAACGTTCCTGCCAAACTTCATCATGATATCTTTAAGGACTGCCAAATTACAACTTGCAAAACTTCTAAATTACCTTCTTTTAAAAGTGGGCGGTGCCACGCCGTTGTCCAAAATTTTACTAGTTTTCTATTCTGCGTCATAAGCTCAACTCACCTACCAAGTTGCATCGCTTAATCCGTATTTGGTAATGAATTATCGCACTTTTTCGATTTTTCGAAATTTTCGATATCGAAAAAGTGGGCGTGGTTATTGTCCGATATCTTTCATTTTAAATAGCGATCTGAGATGAGTGCCCAGGAACCTACGTACCAAATTTCATCAGGATACTTCAAAATTTACTCAAGTTATCGTGTTAACGGACAGACGGACGGATGGACGGACGGACGGACATGGCTCAATCGAATTTTTTTTCGATACTGATGATTTTGATATATGGAAGTCTATATCTATCTCGATTCCTTTATACCTGTACAACCAACCGTTATCCAATCAAAGTTAATATACTCTGTGAGCTCTGCTCAACTGAGTATAAAATGGAAAAAAAAACTTATAGCAATTTGGATACAAGCAACCTATTTGTTGAGGATAAGATTGACTTAGAACAATTCTTTACCAGGCTTGAAAAAGAAGCCGGCAATTTAGGACTTGTACAAATACAGTTGTCCTTAGGGAACAGATTGTTTAAATATAATTATATTCGAGTAGGCAAATTTATAAAAGTAGGTACCAAGGTTCTCAAAAAGTTAACAATAACACTAACCCCAGAGGTTATATATGTGACAAATTCGGGGAAAATTAAAGAAATTCTGCACAAATGTCATGACGATCCTGACGATGGTGGCCCCCCAGGAATAAACCGCATGACAGATAAAATCAAGCGAAGCGGTAATATAGCTGGCCAAATATGAAAAACGACGTAAGAAAATACGTAAAGAACTGCATCCACTGTAAGAAAAATAAAACTAATAAGCATATAAAGAAGCAAATGACAATAACGGAGACACATCCAAAGGCTTTCGATGTTGTACAAATCGATACAGTCGGACCATTACCGAAGTCGATAAATGGAAAGAAATATGCGGTTACCATTATATGCGATCTGACCAAATACTTGGTAACGATCCCAGTCCCAAGCAAACACGCAACAACAGTCGCGAAAGCCGTGTTCGAGCATTTCATTTTGATCTATGGATGCATGAAAACAATCATAACGGACATGGGCACAGAGTACACAAATAGCTTATTTGGAGAACTGTGTAAAATGCTAAAAATTGAGCATAAAACCTCAACACCGTATCACCATCAAACTTTAGGTACTGTAGAACGCAGTCACAGAACATTAATTGAATATGTACGTTCATACATATCCAGTGACAAAGACTATTGGGATGAATACAGCAGGTCTTTCGCATATTGTTACAATACAACGCCATCAACCATACATAAATATTGCCCTTTTGAACTTATACTTGCAAAGAATCCCCCGAATTTCGAATTTCTAAAAGAAAATAAAATCAGTCCATTATACAATCACGAAGCCTATGATAAAGAAGTAAAATATAGACTTAAGATAGCATAACAAAGAGCAAGGAGATTCGTCCAAGAAGCTAAAGAAAAGCAAAAATTTAATTACGGCAAAAGTAGCTACAATAAGGAAATATATATATTGGATTTAGTATTAGTTAGAGAAGAGGCCTCGCATAAGTTATATAGTAAATATAAAGGACATTATAAAGTTCAAAGTATCGATAAAAACAACAACTTTACGTTAATACCACATGGAGTAGGAGATAGTATTAGGACCAATAAATATAGGGAAATAATAATTTATAAGGATAGACTTAAACCAATATAAATTTTTGTTTTTTGTAGTAATCCAACACAGCGGGATTTCAACATCATATACAAATGCCGACAGCAAGACCCATATCTGTTTATATTCGTCAACTCTATTTGACTGTCACATTGACCAGCTCGCTAATCAGCATGACTGAACGTCATTAACAGTTTGTCAATGTGCTTGCCAAAATATTTATATGTACATAATAACAAATATCTAAAATTAGGTCAAAGTAATACGTTGACTCAGAATACCTGTATTAGGAATTTTTTAGTTTGTGAGTATTAGAGTAACTACGTATGTGTATAATAAGAAATTTTGTACAAAAAGAAATGCATTTCTTCAATAAAGTCAATCATATTCTAACGCTACTCATCAGCGTCCCCTTTTATTTATTTTACAACATTACACAACCAAACGTGAACCGCTATATTAACTTGAGTGAACGCAATAATATCAAAGCAACGCCGACGCCGACACAGTCAGCCAAACGTGCCAGCAATTGAGTCATCGACGCCGATGCAACCAAGTGTGCCAATTACAGAACCTTCGACGCCGACGCAGCCTATCGTGACAACATCGAGGCCAGCTACCGGTATAGCCCGGTGCCGTGATTACTGGTCCGATCTAGGGACGGAAGGTGATAGCTCGTAGTTAGGAATGTTCACCAGCGCGAGACATCACCACCCGACGTAGACGCAGACTAAGCTGTGCGTGAGTGTGTGGGTTTTCCCCACTCACTTAATGCTCAAGGCTGCGCTCCGCCGACTCCTCAAAATTAACCGTGAGGCGACCCGTAAAGAGCTACAGAACCGCGACGCCAGCATCAAAGCGTCGTCAACAGGCACCCAAGCGGCCGCTGACCCATTATCATCGAGCGTCCTCAGCGACGAAATACTAATCGCGACAGCCAGCCCTACGACAGCGCCAACGACGACAGAGCGCCATCAACGAGCGTCCTCAGTGACTGCATACCCTTTTTATTTCAAGCGTCCTCAGTGACTAAATACTAACCACGACGCCAGCGTCAACGCGTCGCCAACGAGCGTCCCCAGTGGCCGCATACCCAGCCAAGCCTCCATCGGCGACAACATACTGATCACGACCGCCAGCGCAGTAATAGCGTTAGTGACGGCAGCGTGCCCTCAGCGGCGAATACCCAGCACGACAGCCAACGCAGCGACGAACACCAGCGTAGGCACGCCACTAAGGCGTCCCATAATCACGCGCTAACGGAACTGGGTGGACCGTTAGCCAATACAAAAGTATAGTAATAACAACGTAAGCAAGCACGCCAGCAGGCACGCCAACGGGACTCGGGTGGACCGTTACCAACCAGGCCACGCGACACCGAATGCCAAAACGTGAACAATTGAACTTAAATGAAATTTTAGGATAAGTTTGTTATAAATAATTAAGTTAGTTAAATAAAGTGAATTTGTACGACTTGGAAAAGGGCCCCAAAGTATAAATTTATTGTACGGAAGCCAGGACACGGCGAGTATACCCCAGCAATTAGCATTGGGGCACATGGAAAGCTTCGTTACAATGTAATAGATTTGTCATGAATCGGTGCTAACTTTATGGTTATTGTTTGGTTTTGGGGTTATTGTTTTGCTTGTTGCAAGTTACCTCTCAGTGCACAGTGGTCGGTTCCATAGGCCAAAAGTAAAAAAATCAAAGTGTGAAGTTTGTCACCAAATGTGTGTTAGAACAGCCTTTTAAAAGGTATATTTGTTTTTGTTGTATTCGAACTGTACTCTTTAAGAATAGCTTCAAAAATGAGGTTATGGTATTAGTTGTTTTTTGCAGTGTGAGCAAGTTAAAAATAAATTGCAAGTTTAAACTATTTAAAAATACAAAAAATATCATTGTATTGAAACATATAAAAATGAATATTGAATTTAAAGACATTTGCTTCATTTTTAAATAATTTTAGTTTCAATCAACTGCTGACCACGACACATCACGCCAAAAATCGACGCCGCTTGTTCGAAAATGAGGTAAATTATCAAGATGTTCTGAGGTTTTTTTAAACTCGAATTAAATACATAACTGCTAAAAAAAGGAAAATCCTATGTGTAATTTCTTTATATATATTTACGAGTTATCCATCCCACCCGAGACCGACCTCCGCGCGGCAGCCCACTGCAGGTTAAAAACGCACTCAGTCCAGAAAAAATGTGAATGAAAGTTTTTTGCTTCTTATCCTAAATTACAAGATTTGATTGTTTTACCTAAAATATCTGCAAATTAAATTTTAATATGAGTGCTTTTATTATTTATTACATTATGTATCTTTTCCTATCACTCGCCTTTCAGGCATTTGCATGGTTTAGTGATCTGTTGGTTGAACATGCAGAGATTTTCTGGTCTCTTTTTGCTGTGGATATGGAAAGGGTACTTACTGAACAGCCTCCAGATACCTGGGATTCGTTTCCACTATTTCAAATACTTAACGATTATTTGCGAGGGGACGGTAAGTGAAACCATTAATTAATCTTGAAATTTATTTGTCGTACATAGCTATGCAAATTATGTCCGGGTGAAAAGACAAATTGTTGTTCATACAAACAAAATAAATAATAATAAAAACAACAAATTCAGACATTTGTAAATATGTAGATTTCGGCTTAGACATATCCAGCTCCTTCAAGCTAGTTATCGATGGATTGAAAATGTTGCGATAGAGGGACGTTGCGTCGACGGTACCAAGATCGATTGGGATCTGTATACTGCAGCAACACTACTAATTGATAGCGAAATTCAGTCAAGCGGAAAGCATAAGTAGTTGGAACATATCTCTAGAGCACTTCATGCTGCCCCGAGAATAAAATGAAGAAGTTGAAACGAGTCGTATATAAAGAATTCCGCATTTCAGCCCAAAAAATACGATGTATAAAGACCCCAGAAGGAGGTGAAAGCAAATACATGGGACTACTTGCATAATGATAGATTTAGCAAAAAGAAAAATTTCTCAAATTTAAGCCTCCTTCGATATCCTCTTTGAGAAACACACACGCTCAGTCATAACAGGGCAGAAACTCTCCGGAACTAGGCGATATTACAGACAGGGTGACCCGAAATAAGAAAATCTTTCTTTATCTCAGGGTAATCGTTACCGCACCTATAGTTCTCGGTTCAAGTCCCGGGAAAAGCCATATTAATTCTTTAGGCAGGGCCGCCCCTCGGCATTTGGGCAAGCTCTCGCAGTGTATTTCTGCCACGAAAAGCTTAATCAATGCAAATTCTCTTGCTTCATTCACTTCGGTGTCGATTGAAATACTTTATTGGCCGAAGCGTCTTCATCCGCTCGCAGAACATAACCTAGCCAGCAATGTCAAAATTTTATAATATTGTTAGTATCTGCTGAGAAATCCAGCGAAGAATTACTCTGGCCAACCAATGCTTTTTTAGACTAATAATATGTTCAAACAGAAAAATAAATTGAGGCAATTTCGGTTTTAATTGAGTGGTGTTCATACAACTTAGTTTATATTACACAGTAGTAATTGGGCTGCTGGTGGGTTTTTAAACTTAAAATTTATTTGTGAAAATAAATAATAGTTTTAAAAATATGGAAATTTCTAAGCGTGTGTTGTCATTTAAAGCCATAAAATCAAGTTTGGAATCAAGGTTGGCTTTTAAAATTTCAAATTTACTCACCATTTACGCTGTTCGCCGACATTTTTGACAAAATATTGATTTATTTTATTTGACGTGCTGTTACTTTTACATTTGGGTTATTTCGTATAACTGACGTTTAAATTACCCAATAAACAAACTTTACAAGGTTGCATTTGCAATTAGAAACAATTTATTAAGCAATTTTTTTTAATTGGCAATTTATTAATACAATTTATTATAATATAAATTGCGTAACAAATTGCCCAAATGGTATAAATTGCCAATTTGGTGTGTGTTTGTACATAGTATAAGGAAATTAAGAAATAAAGCCATGCTTTCGCAATCGAAAATGTTCTCCAACAAGTCATAGCCGCTTCTGAATGGAGTTTTCCATGTTCATGAGTTTTTATGCAGACTTGAACATCACCACAATCAGGTAAGATGTTGATCCCCAAAATTAAAGCTGTCAGTTAAGCGATTGATAAAATCTGTCAAACCAAATATAGTCTCAATATATACAGCTGCGGCCAAAACCTTAGTAGTGGACATACTTAAAACAGAATGGATTGAAAAAGTACCTGGAATTGCTTCTATAAAAAAAATTTTCCCTTTTAGGTCCACTTTAGTTGAAATTTTGCTTAAAATATGTATGAGTTTAAACCCTCATGTCAGTTTAACTCTGAGTTATAAAGCTAACTTGCAGTTATGTAAGTGGTGAGCTGAGCTCAGGCCAAGGGGGTCACTGGCGGCAAAAAGTGAACGGCCTATAAATTAAGGTTAGGTGCAAATATTCAAATAAGCAGCCCCTGACCAAGAGCGGTTGGCAGGAGGGTTTGGCTTATAAGGCCTCATGCACCCTGTGAGCCCCCAGTGACGGGGCGAATAGATGCCGCCCGTAACTTAAGCATCCGCAACCCACATCGAGGCTGAACCGAGGGAACACCTAACCAAGATGGGGAGACAACTATGCGGCATTTACGAAGGAAAACAGCTCAATTCTTAATGTTTAGGAAAGCTTATATTTGTTGGCATATTAAGACTTAGCCCAGTAAGGTTTTAATTAAGGTATACTAGAATAACGATTTGGATATGTTTGTTAAAATCTTAGTACACGGCTTCACAACCCATCAAAACGACTTTCCGGCTAATGTGATATTAGTCTCCGTCCCGTTTAAACCTTGGCAGGCCTTTGGGTACGTTTGCATTCCGTAATCATTAAGTTGGTGGTGCAGGTTTGGTTGAGATTCTCCCGATCAACGCTGATTTGGCACTGGACGCAGTTTTCATAAGGGACTGCGTCAACCTTAACGTGGCCTCCCTGCCTTCGATAGATAGCCACGGGATCATTCAATGTAACTGTACATTCGGACTAAGATAGCGGCCCCAAGTGGGGACCAAATCACATTAATGAGTAACTTAAATAAAAATATAGATCAACCAATTTATGGGACGAAAGCTATTTCACTCCCCAGAAGGGCCTGATCTATCGATCGTCGGTCAAAATATTTCGTGGCATACGGGGACAAAACCAAAAGGAGCGGAGCCAACGGCAGGCAAGGCTTCTCCGGCTGTTAATCCAAGGGCAAGACAGGAGAAGGCTAAAACAGGCACTCCTTCATTAAGTGACTTCATTATGAAGGAGGGATTAAAAATAAGATGACCAAGTTAGGGAGATCAATTGATGATCCGTTTGAGTTTTTTAAAGGGCGTAATAATATAAACGTGAAATTAAGCGCTTCGCCTCCATAATCAAGGCATTGTACATAGAATCCGCAATGGAGGTAAGGACTTAAAGAAGAAATTAATTTCCAATTATAAATACAGGGGAAAATCAAGTAGCCGAGCCGACGATCTCCGCCAAGGACATTACGCCAAGGCATGAGGAGATTTACAAGCGAGTAAAATCGCAAGCGCTACTGAATCAGAAAAAGGTCGAAAGAAAAGTAGATGCCACAGCTCAAAAGTCGTGAGAGTCGCAGGTAGCCAAACACAAATGGCAAATAGGAAGAAAATGATTAAAGCCAGGCCGGATGCAACCATAATTTCAAAGGCTGGAGATGCTACGTTTGCTGACATACTGCCAAAAGTATCTGCTGAGAAATCCAGCGAAGAATTACTCTAGCCAACCAATGCTTTTTTAGACTAATAATATGTTCAAACAGAAAAATAAAATGGAGGCAATTTCGGTTTTAATTGAGTGGTGTTCATACAACTTGGTTTAGATTACACAGTAGTAATTGGGGCTGCTGGTGGGTTTTAAATTTAAAATTTATTTGTGAAAATAAATAATAGTTTTAAAAATATGGAAATTCTAAACGTGTGTTGTCATTTAAAGCCATAGAATCAAGTTTGGAATCAAGGTTGGCTTTTAAAATTTCAAATTTACTCACCACTTACGCTGTTCGCCGACATTTTTAACAAATATTGATTTATTTTATTTGACGTGCTGTTACTTTTACATTTGGGTTATTTCGTATAACTGACGTTTAAATTACCCAATAAACAAACTTTACAAGGTTGCATTTGCAATTAGAAACAATTTATTAAGCAATTTTTTTTAATTGGCAATTTATTAATACAATTTATTATAATATAAATTGCGTAATAAATTGCCCAAATGGTATAAATTGCCAATTTGGTGTGTGTTTGTACATAGTATAAGGAAATTAAGAAATAAAGCCATGCTTTCGCAATCAAAATGTTCTCCAACAAGTCATAGCCGCTTCTGAATGGAGTTTTCCATGTTCATGAGTTTTTATGCAGACTTGAACATCGCCACAATCAGGTAAGATGTTGATCCCCAAAATTAAATCTGTCACTTAAGCTATTGATAAAATCTGTCAAACCAAATATAGTCTCAATATATACAGCTGCGGTCAAAACCTTAGTAGTGGACATACTTAAAACAGAATGGATTGAAAAAGTACCTGGAATTGCTTCTATAAAAAAAAATGTTCCCTTTTAGGTCCACTTTAGTTGAAATTTTGTTTAAAATATGTATGAGTTTAAACCCTCATGTCAGTTTAGCTCTGAGTTATAAACTAACTTCTGGGTTCAAGTCCCGGGAAAAGCCATATTAATTCTTTAAGTAGGGCCGCCCCTCGGCATTTGGGCAAGCTCTCGCAGTGTATTTCTGCAACGAAAGCTTAATCAATGCAAATTCTCTTGCTTCATTCACTTCGGTGTCGATTGAAATACTTTATTGGCCGAAGCGTCTTCATCCGTTCGCAGAACATAACTTAGCCAACAATGTAAAAATTTTATAATATTGTTAGTATCTGCTGACAAATCCAGCGAAGAATTACTCTAGCCAACCAATGCTTTTTTATACTAATAATATGTTCAAACAGAAAAATAAATTGAGGCAATTTCGGTTTTAATTGAGTGGTGTTCATACAACTTAGTTTAGATTACAAAGTAGTAATTGGACAGCTGGTGGGTTTTTAAATTTAAAATTTGTTTGTGAAAATAAATAATAGTTTCAAAAATATGGAAATTTCTAAACGTGTGTTGTTATTTAAAGCCATAGAATCAAGTTTAGAATCAAGGTTGGCTTTTAAAATTTCAAATTTACTCACCATTTACGCCGTTCGCCGTCATTTTTAAAAATATTGATTTATTTTATTTGACGTGCTGTTACTTTTACATTTGGGTTATTTCGTGAAACTGACGTTTAAATCTACTCAATAAACAAACTTTACAAGGTTGCATTTGCAATTAGAAACAATTTATTAAGCAATTTTTTTTTAATTGCCAATTTATTAATACAATTTATTATAATATAAATTGCGTAATAAATTGCCCAAATGGTATAAATTGCCAATTTGGTGTGTGTTTTTACATAGTATAAGGAAATTAAGAAATAAAGCCATGCTTTCGCAATCGAAAATGTTCTCCAACAAGTCATAGCCGCTTCTGAATGGTGTTTTCCATGTTCATGAGTTTTTATGCAGACTTGAACATCACCACAATCAGGTAAGATGTTGATCCCCAAAAGTAAAGCTGTCACTTAAGCTATTGATAAAATCTGTCAAACCAAATATAGTCTCAATATATACAGCTGCGGTCAAACCTTAGTAGTGGACATACCTAAAAGGGAATGGATTGACAAAGTACCTGGAATTGCTTCTATAAAAAAATTTTCCCTTTAAGGTCCACTTTAGTTGAAATTTTGTTTAAATATGTATGAGTTTAAACCCTCATGTCAGTTTAACTCTGAGTTATAAAGCTAACTTGCAGTTATGTAAGTGGGGAACTGAGCTCAGGCCAAGGGGGTCACTGGTGGCAAAAAGTGAACGGCCTATAAATTAGGTTAGGTGCAAATATTCAAATAAGCAGCCCCTGACCAAGAGCGGCTGGCGAGGAGGGTTGGCTTAAAAAGGCTCATGCACCCTGTGAGCCCCCAGTGACGGGGCGAATAGATGCCGCCCGTAATTTAAGCATCCGCAACCCACATCGAGGCTGAACCGAGGGAACACCTAACCAAGATGGGGAGACAACTATGCGGCACTTACGAAGGAAAACAGCTCAATTCTTAATGTTTAGGAAGGCTTACAATTTGATAGCATATTAAGACTTAGCCCAGTAAGGTCTTAATTAAGGTATACTAGAATAACGATTTGGATATGTTGTTAAAATCTTAGTACACGGCGTCACAACCCGTCAAAACGACTTTACGGCTAATGTGATATTAGTCTGCGTCCCGTTTAAACCTTGGCAGACCTTGGGGTACGTTTGCAGTCCGCATCAATAAGTTGTGGTGAAGGTTCGGTTGAGATTCTCCGATTAACCCTGATTTGGCTCTGGACGCAGTTTTCATAAGGGACTGCGTCAACTTTCACGTGCTTCCCTGCCCTCGATAGATATCCACGGGATCATTCAAGGTAACTGTACATTCGGACTAAGATAGCGGCCCAAGTGGGGACCAAATCACATTAATGAGTAACTTAAAATAAAATATAGATCAACCCATTTATGGGACGAAAGCAGAAGCCAACGGCAGGCAATTCTTCTCCGGCTGTTACTCCAAGGGCAAGAACAGGAGAAGGCTAAAACTGGCACAAGTGACCTCATTAAGAAGGAGGGATCAAAAATAAGATGACCCAGTTAGGGAGATCAATTGATGATCTGTTTGAGTGTTTTTTAAAGGGCGTAATAATATAAAATAAAAAAGAAATAAATGTAAGGCGCGACAACCTCCGAAGAGATCTAAGGCCGAGCTTCTCTTCCAATTTGCGTCGTGCTCCTCTTGATTTTTCCCTACAAATTGGCCGGACGGGACCTACATGTTTTATGCCGACTCCGAACGGCATCTGCAAGGCAGATGAGTTTTTCACTGAGAACTTTTCATGGCAGAAATACAATCGGAGCGCTTGCCAGACACTGCCGAGGGGCGACCCCCGCTTAGAAAAATTTTCTTCTAATTGAAAAATCTTATTTCTAAAATTTTGATGTTGCTTTGCCCGGGATTGAACCCAGGGCATACGGTGTGATAGGCGGAGCACGCTACCATCACACCACGGTGGCCGCCATACTACGTAATAATATACACGCTGAAATTAAGCGCTGTCGCCTCCATAATCAAGGCATTGTACATAGAATCCGCACTGGAGGTTAAGGACTTAAAGAAGAAATTATTTCCAATTATAAAGACAGTGGAAAATCAAGTAGCAAGCCCACGATCTCGCCAAGATATACGCCAAGGCATGAGGAGAGTTACAAGCGAGTAAAATCGCAAGCGCTACTGAATCAGAAAAAGGTCGAAAGAAAGAGATGCCACATCTCAAAGTCATGAGAGTCGCAGGTAGCCAAACCACAGTGGCAAATAGGAAGAAAATGATTAAGCCAGGCCGCATGCAACCATATTTCAAAGGCTGGAGATGCTACGTATGCTGAAGTACTGCGAAAAGTAAGTGAGGATTTGTGTGAACTAAAAGCCTTAGGGTGACGTCAAACTTTTAGAAGGACCGGAAATGATATTTGTTCAAGAGGGAAACAAGGGGATCAGAGTCCTCGATCAGATTACTACGCCCGATGACATTTGTGGTGCGATCCATCAGCAATGCAGGATAGAACGGCCTGATCCAACTGCCAAAAAGTATACGTACAGGATGCAGAGGTACAAAATCGGCCCTTGTAAGCCTTATGGCGGATGATACTAAAGATGTTTTAAAGGAGCAAAGAATAATTAGAGAGGTGAAACAAGAGAGGTACTGTTATAGGTGCTGGGCCTATGGGCGTATAGCCCAGAAGTGCAAAAATACTAGAGATAGGTAAAATATTTGTAGGAAATGCGGTCAGGAGGGACATAAGGCAACTCCTCCAACGTACCGAAATGTGGGTTATGTGGGGGACAATATTCTGCAGGCAGTTTTAGATGCCCACAACGGGAAGGAAGCAACCAGATTGTTGCAACTTAATTTTAAACCACCATGAAGCGGCACAAGACCTCTTACCCCAAACAATATTTGAAGGAGGATTTTACATACGATACTATCTGAGCCGTACAGAAATAAGCAGGAGCAAGGCTGGCTCACGTACTTGGGTGGGAAACCCTCAATTTGGATACCAGCGCAACTTCTTCCGCAGGAAAAATGGCACCCACAGTGGCTGGATTCACCTGGGCAAAAATCAAAGGAATATACATTTTTAGTTACTATGCATCTCGAGAATGACTAGCACAGAGTTTGAGAACATGATTCTTGGGATGACCATAGAAGCACACGGTCAACACCCGCTTATAATATGTGGAGACTTCAATACATGGTCAACTGTATGGGGTAGTAGTAGAACTAACGATAGAGGTAGAGTTCTTCTCGAAAGCCGTACGCCCCTGAGGCTAGAACTTCTAAATGAGGCAGGGAAATATTCATTCGACACTGGCAATATACGCTCCATTATAGATGTCACGGTTGCTAGCAGCGAAATAGCGAGACGAGCAAAATGGTCCATAAGTAACGTCTACATACACAGCGACCACAAAGCTATTAGCCTAGAGCTAGTGGAAACTTCACCAAGGACAGCTTCCAACCAACTAGAAAATGAAGACAACACCTTTTTGAACCAGAAGCATTTGCGTTGCCAAATGTTTTGCATGATTTTTTTTTGCTACCACAATATTGAAGCAAGCCATCCTAATGGGTCGAACAGTTTTAGCGATTGCCGATAGGATGCTCTTTTTATTAAAACCTTCGCAATTTTCCATTGGATAGAGGTAAAACTCATCATTGTGTGCATTCCATCTTATTCCTAGTGCCTTCACTGAACTTGCATCTTCGAATTCCAGGAAGTCTTTGTTGAGTAGATATTGTTTAGGAATATCTTTTAGAATTTGCTCGCAATTGGCTGTCCACTTTCGTGGTGGAAAGCCGGCTAATTGCAAGGCTTGAGATATTTGATCTCTGGCAGAAATTGCTGATTGGATGCAGTGTCCACCAGCAAGTATATTGTTACGAATATTAGCAACACTAAAGGGTACTATCATCTCTAAGCCTATGATAAGAGTGACTTGTATGCACATCCATAAATCAATCATTATGTATCTACATGAACGAATCAATCATTATGTCTACACATATGTACGTACACGCAGCGGAGAAGCAACGCACAAACACATGCATATATCTTATCTGAGATGCTCCCCAAAAGTATGCAATTGTAATTGTGGAAGTGTCGCTCACAAATACACGTGGATATGAGAGCTATACACCTGTATCTGTAGTTATAATTACATGGCAGTAACTAAGTAAATTCTGGAAGCGCCTAGAAGATGCAACGAGGAAATCACAGAGTATAAAAGCACCAACATTAGAGGCGCGAGAATCAGTTTTTGATTAAGCACGCTATCTGTCGAGCAGTAGTAGAGTTATTTATTGTGAAGTGCACTATATTGTGAAGAATTTTAATAAATGCCATTTTGCATTATTGAATAGTGGAGTTATTTATTCAACAGTTCAGTGATTCGAACGTTAGCAGAAGATTGCAAATAAGGGAATTGCAGTAAATTCGTTACAATTGGTGTCAGAAGAGGAATTGTTGAATACATTCCGAAGACTTCGAATAAAACTTGGACATGACAAAAGTTGAGTGAATTGACGATCCAGTGACTAAAGGAGGAGTGGGAAGTCCGTGGATTGGCTACTTTTGGCGATAAATCCTAGCTACAAAGACGACTAAGTGTAGCTATAGTATTTGAAGGAACAATGCTGAGGAGTATGTCTTTTATTATGATAGCGACAAAACAACAACAAAAATGGAAGAAAAAACGAAACACCGCAGACAGTGACGAGCACAATATCTGCACAAATATCGACAATGGCATCTCAGCTGGAGTCACAGAAGGCAGCATTTCAGAAATGGCGTCACAAATGTCATCTCAATTGGAAGAGCAGAAGACATATACATATGTCATCTCAACTGGAAGCGCAAGAGGCACGTATATCTGGATGTCGACAAAAATTTCGGAACAGGTATCATCGCAGCTCTTTGCGAAACTGGAAGAGCAGGATGCAAAAAGTATTACAACTGGTCGATGGACAGGAAAGGTAGTTGCATACTACAGCCGTTCGATTGGAAAACCAGAGAGGACTATTGCGTTACACGGAGAGAGCTGTTGGCATTGATAGAGTGCATTAACACTTTCACAAATATTTCTACGGCCAGAGATTCCGCGTCAGGACAGATCACGCAGTGTTGAAATGGCTTCTACAGTTCCGTAATCAGAAGGACAATTGGCACGGTGGATCGAGCGGCTACAAAGCTAGACTTTTCCATTGAGCCTCGGAAAGGTAGTACACATGGGAATGCCGATGCAATGTCACAAAGACCATGTAGTTTGGAATGCAAGCACTGTTCAAAGGCCGAGGCTAAGAAGACATTATAGATGTCAGCTAGAAGATACAAATCTGTCACATGTATAGCAAGGGCTCGAACGAACGAAAGACAATAAGAGAGAGATGTCAGCAGAGAGGAGTCCATTGCGAAGAAGTCATATTGGGCACAGTGGAACAGTTTAATTGATATCCGGTTGCTTGCATCGCGTATGGGAGAGTGAGGATGGTCATGTGCAAGAAGTAAACTGATACTTGTCCAGAAAAGAGGATCCTGATGTGTCCAGAGTGCTGCATATTGTCCCCAAAAAGGGCCGGAAAAAAAGGGGGGGGGTTTTTTTTTCTTTTTTTTTTTGGAATCACGCAGACGCTC
>JARSSU010000191.1:10000-33217 GCA_029619165.1 Eurosta solidaginis | reverse complement strand
CAAATACATATCAGCAGGGCTGAAACTGTTACTTCTTTTATAATATAATTCCTTGCAAAACTATTAATTTTGGACTTTAATATATTTGGATCAAGATAAAAATTATTTTTGGGTTTTTTATTTTTTGAGTCCGATAGAACTAGTTAAACTCGGACTTTTAAAAATAAAAGTCCCGCTTGATAACAAAGAAACGGCTTATCAGAAAAAATATTTTTTAATTCGGATAAGCCATTTGTTTGTTATAAAGCTGGTCTTTTATTTTGGCCATAAAAATAAAAGTCTGGATTTAACTTTTATTTCCGGACTATTATTTTTAAAAGTCCAAGTTTAACTAGTTCCATCGGACTCAAAAATTAAAATACAGATTTTACTTTTATATGTGGACTTTTATGGAAAAAGTTCGAAAAATAAAAAGGATGCATGATTCGGCATGATATTGCTGGGAACTCAACATTTCACCTAGGACCATTTCTTGACCAGGACTTTTTCGACTCCAAAGAAAAATTTTTTATTTTCCGTCCCTGCATATCAGCGTAAATACAATTTTGTATGAAAGGCGAAAGTTTATGTGTCATGTGCTGAAGGCTTTTATAAAAATAACCATAAATACGTTTTAAGATTTTTTACAAAAAAGAAAAAAATAAAAAATATTTGTATTACTTCGTAGTCCTTTACTTAGCATTATCCGTATTCATAATCCTCTCTATACTTTCACACATACATACATACACGTACTTGACACGGAATTCACCCCAATTACAGTTTTTGTAGTCAGGTAACGAAGTCGTGCAGTTAATGTTTACAAAACGGAAGCAGCTTAGGTTGTTGATGGGCTTTTATGTGATTAATTGCGGAATTTTTTAAGATTCTTGCATAAATTTGCACGACAACTGAATTCATCAGCCGGTATAACATGAGTGCTTACGAGTCTTAGCTCATATACGAGAGATCTTGATTTGAAGCGCAGGTGCCGCAAGTATAAATTTTGAAAGAAAGAACTTCTACCGTAAAAAAAGTTATTACAAAGTATTTATACAAGAGTAGCTCGGGCCAGATTACAGGCTAAATGCGCAGAGTACAAGTTCAACAAGAAGATCGGCCTAAAATTTGTCAGTTTTGATTGGGTTCCTGCTACTTTTTTATTGTTATTTTATGAATGAAAACTTTTTCATGTTAAATTATGAATTGGATCTCAAGTGCAGACAATGTTCCATAAATAGCAACTGAGAACTAAGAGCCCTAAAATTATGTTATGGTTTAAATGGGTTTTGTTAGGCACAAGGCTACCGTCAGATTCATTATAATTATTTGCTTAAAGTTGAAAGGAAGTAAGGAGTCGTAGAGGTCTAGGAGAGGAAAACGAAAGAGGAAGATTGTTTAAGCGACTTAAACTATGAGTTTTTTTCTTTCGTTTGTTTCATAAGCGCTGAAATTCTCATCCGGCTTATGAAATATTCTAAAGACATAGTTTTAGTTTTTAATTTAAAATCGAGGTTCTTCGAGTAGAAGATGGGGTGCCAATACCTCAGAGCCCAGTGCTCGCCTCCACATCACATTTTGAAAGGGGTCTTCAAATAGAAGATGAGGTGGCTCATTAGAGCGAAACCTCAGAGTTCCCTATGCTCGCCCAAATTAAATAAATAGAGGTTTTTCTAGTAGAAAATGGGGTGCCAATACCTCAGAGCCCCGTGCTCGCCTCCACATCACATTTTTAAAGGGGTCTTCAAATAGAAGATGAGGTGGCTCATTAGAGCGAAACCTCAGAGTTCCCTATGCTCGCCCCAAATTAAATAAATAAAGGTGTACCGATGCTTTGCATCGTCCCGTGTTTTAAATACACCATAAACTAAATGAAATAAAATACAGTCCATTAAAATAATAATTTATAAAAATATAAATTTAAAAAAATGCTTGGTTGCAGTGGGCTTTGAACCCGCAACCCCAAACGTTTGAGTCGGGTACGTCATCCACTGTGCCACGACTCATACGCCTACAAGCACATCAAATTACTCGCTTATAACTCACATTAAACTGCTCGCCCTTAACTGCCCCACGCTTAGCTAAAGATGTTGAAAAGGACAATAATGAAAAAGAAAAATGCAATAGAAGGAGTGAAGACGGGACTGTCTCAGGTTGTAACGAAGGCTTCATACCGTTCATAAATGGAATTGGGAAATAATCTTAAGTCATTCCATATATCAGAATAATCGGCGGTATAAGATATATAATTTATATCTTCCCGAGATTGTAGGGCTTGTTCAATTTATGGTGCTTGTGACTGGAACGTGCCAGACCTATATCCGGCAATGACCATCAACATCGATAATGCTCCCCAAAACTTTCGGGGAGTGTCATTATCGCTACAAAAACAACGGGGTCGCATGCCAATGAAGACAAAAGCGCTATAAGCGATGCGTCGCACTCAGGGAGCGGAAGTAGTGGAGAGTCAACGAGCTCCGTAATGGAAGAAAAGGTGAATTAAAACGGAGAAGTAGAGAAGAGAAGAGTACGGAGTAGAGGAAGTAAGAACCTGTCTCGCAGTACCGGGTAGCACTAAGGTTCGTACAACGCTACAGAGCATTGATCGACCCAACAGACTTTGAGGGTGAGCGCTATGAATGGGCTCGTGAGGTGGTAAAATATTGGAAGGTGTATGTCTCTAGCTCACCCGGAAATTAGTGTAAGGCGGTAGACATGCCCATTATAAGGGGAGACTATAATACAAAGGCCTAGACATACCAGATGAATTTCCCACAAAGAGACCATCACCCACCGATAATGCTTCCCAGAATCCTACGCCTAAATGCGGCAGAGGTGGTCCAAGCCTTGGTTTATCATGCACATACAATGTGCTTTATGTTTCTCTTCATCAAACTGAAAGATAACAATAAAATTTCAAAGTTTTCCAGCGTTTAACATTACATTTTCATTACTTAGACTTGCCGATATGGAATTACATAAATAGAAATTGAAGTGTGAGTAGTCAAGGACATCAGTTAGGAATCAATCTGGCAAAATGAAACGGGCAGCAGGAGGAGACAATGAAAGTATTAAATTATCGAATTGAAAAAATAAAAATAAAGTTATAAATTGCATGAACAAAGCAAAAAAGGAAATGTAATCAGGAAGAAATAACTACAATGTAACGCATAGATAAAATGCAGGCACTCACACAAACATATTTGTTCATAGATATTTGTACACAATTGTCACCGACAGATATCAGTTGCAACAATTGTCATAAAAAACATAGATTTTTTCTTCCAATACAATACAAATTTTAAATTCTACTTAACTTGACAAAATGGAGGAGAACATTGCACATTTTAGCTGTCATACCCTGTGGGAAATATGCTTATCTGAGCCTTGATGATTCGGAGGAGAATATTTTTTTTTATAATTTATTAGGGGTTATTTTAAAATTTGATATAAATTTCGACTTCTGTTTTAGCATGCTCTGATGTACATACAAGCGGTTAAGCCAGATATACAAATAGTTCTGCGCAAAATAATAGGACTAAAATTTAAAACGATATTTTTTAACTTATGCTTAAACCACGGCCGCCGTGGTGTGATGGTAGCGTTCTGCGCCTACCACACCGAAGACCTGGGTTCACGCCCCGGGCAAAGCAACATCAAAATTTAGAAACAAGTTTTTTCAATTAGAAGGAAATTTTTCGAAGCGGGGTCGCCCCTCGGCAGTGTTTGGCAAGCACTCCGAATGTATTTCTGCCATGAACAGCTCTCAGCGAAAATCATCTGCCTTGCAGATGCCGTTCGTAGTCGGCATAAAACTAGTAGGTCCCGTCCCCCAATTTGTAGGAAAAATTAAAAAGGAGCACGACGCAAATTGGAAGAGAAGCTCGGCCTTAAATCTCCTCGCCCTTTCAATCTTTTTTTATTTATTTATCGAAGTGGATAATCGATATTTACAGAAGATACGATTTTTCTATTCATTGTTTTCGTTTATATTATTGTCCAAATATTCTCAAATATTGAATTGTCCTTATGAAAGGAGGGGCTGGATATAAGTACGTGCGCCATGAATGAGCCAGTGTTTCCTAAAATACAATCCGAGCGTAGTTCATTCTGTACTCAAACAATAAAATCAAGAACTGGACTTTGAATTTTCTATTCACGACACTAATATTTGTGCGAATATTAGACATATCCTAACATCACTCTGCTGTTGGTAAATAAACACAGCGACATTACACACATACATAGAAGGCAACGAAGAATATTTCACACCAACATAACAGCAGCTTGAAGTAAGAGATTATATCTACAACACATAATGTAGTCAGTACTAAGAGCGAAGAAGAAAGAAAAACAATCATATCTAAGAGCAGAGTTGTTACCCAGACATACACACAAATATAGCTAGAAGAAAACATAAACTACAGATATACATATAACTAGTATATCTGTAGTATAAAAAACAACTGTTCAGAAGGCAACGTTCGCGAAAGGTTTAGACCTAGGAGAAATAGGTATCGAGCTTACCCAGATTATAAAAGCAGTATGGTACAAGCGATAATCAATCAGTTTGATAAAGACGCTATTAGTGAAGTACGCGATAATTGAATTGTTATGACTACTCCCAAAGTAGTATAAATAAAGACCCTTTTGCCATACTGAATATTGGAGTTATTTATTCGACAGTTCAGCGATTCGAACGTTAACAGAAGGTGCATAATAATCAGAAATCCAAAAATCGTTACAATATCCATTCCGGCTGAAGTGAGAGTATCAACACTGTTTACAGAGAGATATAACAATAAAACCTTGCAGTAAAAACGCATCAAAAACGCAGTAAATGCAGTTGAGTTCATGTAATCTCCATTTGTTAACCATTAATTGTATGTAATGACTTGTTGCGCATATAAATGAAAATGGTCAGTTTATATAGTTGTATATCGGTTAGTTTGTATATCTCATTACGTTTATTAGTTTCATAATAACGACTGTATAATGAGTGTACCAGTTGAAGCTTTTGACTATGTCGACCGTTGGAACACAATTATGTTGCATAAGCATTTCCTACTGACGTACGGAATTTACAGCATCAAAATCGGATTTCCGTATAGCATTTAAAGAGCTAAGTTGGAACTGATTACAATATATGAGTTACTATTATGTTATAGGTAAGGGCGAGTATGCAACTTATGACCGGTTTCAATTTCTTCGATAACATAAAAACTATGCTGCTCGTCTCATCTTTAAGCGACCGAAGTGGAAGGGATAATCTCTAGTAAACTTGAACTAAGTTGAAACTTGCAACTGAAAAAGCAGTATTCAAATAGCAAGCTTACTAGAGTTCCTTATTTTTTTATGTTTGAATTTGGTCGAAGCTCAGCGTTTGTTAAAGCTGAAAGTGAGCATATTTTGACCCCATATATAACTAGAGCGGATCAAAATTAAAAAATAAAAAAATAAATGAAATCCTTGGCACTATTTTCCTACGAAGACATTTAGTCGAGCTTCTCTTTCAATACCGTCGTACTCCTTTAGTTTTTCCGGGGATGGGACCTACATATTCATGGCCTACTCTGAACGGCAACTGAAAGGAGGATGGAATTTTCACTGAGAAGCAGAAATACACTCGGAGTGTTTGCCCTATCGTGCAGAGCGGCGATCTCGCTTAGAAAAACTTTCATCTAATGAAAAACTTTTTTCAAAATTGTCGGTGTTGTTTTGTCCGAGAGTTGAAACGAGTACCTTTGGTGTGGTAGGTGGAGTACGCTACCACCACACCACGGCGGCCCCGGCGAATATTTAGACCACCATTATTTCTAGTCAAATCTCTTTTAAGACTCTAGTCCTGGATGAAAGCCTTATTCAAGACATTCAAGCAGCTTTTGACAGTAATGCCTTCAGTGAACTCGGAATTGCCCGTAACGGCATAGTACGACCTGGTGAAAATATCTGTGCTGGCTTGCTAAAGCGCATTTGTATTCATACCAAAAGCCGAAAAAGTGAAAGCACTAATCAGAGGTGAGCGAAATTGTTTAATGACCGCAGCTTCCAGCAGACTTTTAATAAGTAAATAACAGCCACTACTCTTGTACTCAGAGCTCTACAGAGAAGGCTTAGATATTCTAGAGATATCGAACGAGATTAGTGCGAAAATTTTTGAGCGGAAATATGAAAGCTTGGAAAAAAGTTAGTGCCGGCATGAATACTTTCTCGAGATAATTTATTCTCTTGTGGAACTTATTAATCTCCGTGTGGTATATTTGATTCTGAGCTTCGAAAGAGTTCTAGTTCAGAACATGCTATTCACGGTTATACCAATGCTCTAAGTTAACGGAAGGGGTCGGATTCTTTTTAATGTGTCGATCTAGAAATAAGTAGATCCTGCAGACTGCCAGATTACTGCAGCGTCTTTCATGCGGAAATTATACCGTGCTTAACCTGCAGTCGCGTTAATATATACACTGGTAATCAGCGCGGCAATTAAGGCAACACATAGTACTCAATCAAGAAGTATTTTGGAATGCAAAGAAATATTGGAAAAACTTCGCTCAGGCCGGACCATATCGTCTATATAAGGGATAAAGGCCGATGAGCTGGCAAATGAGACGCATTACGCGTTGAATCAACGATAGACGTCCAAACTCGTTTAGGAGAAATCAAAAAATCCCATCATCACCAAGGAGGAGGCGTGGACAAAAGTGCGGGGCTGGAAAATTTCTAAGATCGTGTGCAAAGACTCACAAAGAAGCCCATATCATAGCATCGTGAGTAACAGCTGGTGTCGGAAGTGTCAGCAGTGAAAGATACGGGCCAGAACGTTCTGTGTTTCCAGCTATTAGGGGCGGAAGAGCTGCCAGATGTCGAGACAGCAGTTAAGCTCGACCCTAGAAAAACTTCTAGTAATTCCCAAGAGGACGGAGTTATTCTATAACATAAGTCCTGGAATCTGATTGGGATTTTTCCGTTTGGCTGCCAAACAAATTCTGGTAACACTATGGACATGTTCAGTCCATCTGAGGTCTTCATTTACGGCCAGTTCAACCTAGCCTAATCGTTTTTCCCTGGCGTTCCGGTTCATAAGCAGCTCTTCATGCACTACCGACCCTGTCGGCTCTATATCGTTCGACCAACCAACCAAGCCAGCTTATGATGAATTGTGTAAAAACACGTAGCCAAGGAAATTAATCGCAAAAACTAAAGACCTGCGGAAAGTATGCCGTTTTCGGGGAGTGTCTTAATTGCTACAACAATACAAACAACCAATCAGTCTCTGGACTTCTTATAACAAACGCTTATGCTTCACATGCGAGTAGGGACTGAGCGGGGACCTTTGGCTGTGCGTTGGTGTATTTACAGCAAACGCAATTCAGCCAAAAACGGCACGCCTTTTAAATGCAAAATTGATAGCGGGATCCCTCGTATATAGAGGGTTCACTCAAGGTGCTCCTATAGATCTCTGTGTAGGGGACTCGGAGCTCCGCTGACTATCTGAAGACTGTCGGAAGGTAATATATCTTTTAAGCAGCGAGCTCATTTAGCCATATATAAGGATTTCCGGAAGTAATTCGGCAAACACTCCGAGTGTATTCTGTCATGAAAAGCTTGTCAGCGAAAATTCATTCGCCTTGAAGATGCCGTTTGGAGTCGGAGTTATGTAGGTCCCGTCCAATCAGTTTGTAGGAAAAATTAATTGGAGCACGACGCAAATAGGAAGAGAAACTTGGCCTAAAAATCTCTTCGGAAGTTATTACGCTTTAAATTTATTTATTTAACGATTTGTGCAATAAACCGATTAATTATAGAATTTTGTCCTTTCACACAGCCGATCGAATGCACAGTTCATCCGTGTGACTCAGCATGCAAAACAACCTCTTAAATTTTTCCGGGAATGATGATGATGAGAAGTACGTAAATATATCCGGCTTCTTCGGATCCTTAGTTAGTTAGCGCGTGGTTAGGTTAGGTAGAACTGAGTCCGTAGTGTTACCAGAAGTTTATTTTAACGACCAAACTGAAAACCCTATCAAAAAAAGGACCTCTTCTTATAAAATAAATCCGCCTTCCTGGCAAATACTAGAAGCTTTCTATGACTTAAGCTATTTGATGCTTCTAAATCTGACAACTGTATCACTCCTAATAACTGCAGTCCTAGCCTGGCAAACACAGGGACACGAGCACAAAATGTGCTCGACCGTTCATCCTCCAACCCACATTTCCTACGTCTGCTATCACTGACCAAGCCTAATTTAAATGAATGTGACGCCAGGCAGAAAACCCGTCATGAGTCTACAGTCCTCTCTTTTTAATGATAGATGCAACTTTGTTAGTCTAAGGTTGTAAGACCTACACATGATCTTCGACACTTTACAGCCCCGCGCATGAAACCAACCCCTTTGCTGCTTGGCTGATCATGTGCAACTCTCGCCTTGTCTTAATCTCGCCCAATCAAATTGCGATGTCTACGAAGCAAGATTCAAGGCATGCGCCTTTTTAGCTAGTTCATTCGCTCTTTCATTCCCATCTATTCCCATATGCCCTGGGACCCAATATAGATGTACGCTTTTCCCTGTCACGATTCTCTCCAGAGACTCATTACATACTAACACGCATTTAGATGATGTGCTATGCGAGATTATTGCTTTAAGTGCTGCTTGTCTGTCAATATAAAAGTAAACACGGCTGCAGGTTAAGCTAATCTCTTCCTGTGTTTCTACCGCTTTGGTTACGGCTACTATTTCCGCTTGAAAAACGCTACAGTAATCTGGCAGTTTGTATGATCTGTTTATTTTCGGATCAGCACACTATACGCATACCCTACACCTTCTACTACTTTGGAACCATCTGTGTACACATGTATCGCCTCGCCCGCAATTTGAGCACCCTCGTGCCAACGATCCACCACTATTGTGGTTTTAATATCTCCCTCGAAGCGCAGATAGGGAATAAGGTAGTATGTTCGTCCTGTATTTGGTGATGCTATACTACTAACCAACGCGAGATTGCGAGCGATTTTATCTACCAACCATGGTTGTATATTTCCTGAGTTTCTTATGTTCAGCCTTTGCGACCGCCGTGTTGTGATGGTACCGTGCTCCGTCTACAACACCGGAGATACTTGGAGTTATAGGTTCACGTTCCGGTAAAAGCAATTTAAAAATTTTAGAAACACGATTTTTCAATTAGAATAAAATTTTTCTTAGCGGGGTCGCCTCTCGGCAGTGTTTCGAAAGCACTCCGAGTGTATTTCTGCCAAAAAAAGGTTCTCAGTGAAAACTCATCTGCCTGGCAGATGCCTTTCGGAGTCGGCAACAAACAAGTGGTCCCATTCCGCCAATTTGTAGGAAACTTTAAAGTAGCATGACGCAAATTGGAAGAGTAGCTCGGTCTAAAATATCTTTGGAGGAATCAGTGGTTTAATTCAAACGGAAGTTCCCAACATTCTTAAATAAACCGAAGCTCCGTCATATCCCTCGCTATATGTCTACATATTTACGTACATACCCTGCAAAAATCGCGAGTACTCCATGCATGCATGTATGGAGTACTCGCTATGGACCATATACATTGCGATGGTTCTACGGCCGGACCATATACTCCAGCTCCGCATTACATCAGAGTAATCCATGAGTACCCACAGTCCAATAAACATCGTGTAGTGATTACAATCGTCAAAAACGAGCAATGATCGGCTTACAACATGTTCGTGTAGAAACATGAGTTGGTCCATCGCTGCATTACAGTGGAGTAGAATGGAAAGTACTCCAGTGGACCACATGGTCCAACGATTTTTGCAGGGTATGAATGTATGCTAACGAGCTTCGAGTGAAAATTAACATGACTGGCGCAACAATATAGCTAATCCTTTATCTTTTGCTTGCAACCGCTTGCAACACCGCTTCACCACTTTCACACTCCCACATACATTCATACATTCATACATATATACTGACAACTTTTTCCTGTCATTAATGGAAAGCGTATTTAAATGCTTGTTTACTGCAATTTCACAAAAACAAAGACAATCCAAGCTACTCGGATTAAATAGATTTTCAATGTTATGACGAAGTAGCAGTTGTGTGGCGCCTCGACATGGGGCAAAAGGACAATGAAAAGTAGTTAACATTACTCTATGAAAGTCAGCGAAATTGTCATGGTTTTGCCAGCTGAGCTGCTGCAGGCACATCACCAATTATGTACACCAAGCTGAATATTATTATTTTTAATAAAGAAAGGAGAGAGAAAGAGATAAAAACAAGTAAGGACGGGACTGTCTTCGGCTGTGCCGAAGACTCATACTTTCATGAAGGCTGAACAATAATCTTATCCCGTTCGCAATCCCAAATAATCGGATGTAAGATAAGATAAGAAATATATAGTGAACAGATGTACATACTAACGATTTTAAGATAAATATAAAATAAACAAGTAGGGAAGACTAAGTTCGGGTGTAACCGAACATTACATACTCAGCTGAGAGCTTTGGAGACAAAATAAGGAAATCACCATTTAGCAAAATGAACCTAGGGTAACCCTGGAACGTGTTTGTATGACATGTGTATCAAATGAAAGGTGCAGATGAGTATTTTAAAAAGAAGTGGGCCTTAGTTCTATAGGTGGACGCCTTTTCGAGATATCGCCATAAGGTGGACAGGGGTGACTCTAGAATGTGTTTGTACGATATGGGTATCAAATTAAAAGTATAATGAGGGTTTTAAAGGGAGTGGCCTTAGTTGTATATGTGAAGGCGTTTTCGAGATATCGACCGAAATGTGGACCAGGGTGGACCCAGAACATCTTCTGTCGGGTACCGCTAATTATTTATATATGTACATACCACGAACAGTATTCCTGCCAAGATTCCAAGGGCTTTTGATTTCGCCCTGCAGAACTTTTTCATTTCTCTTCTACTTAATATGGTAGGTGTCACACCCATTTACAAAGTTTTTTCTAAAGTTATATTTTGCGTCAATAAACCAATCCAATTACCATGTTTCATCTCTTTTTCCATTTTTGTCGTAATTTTCGATATCGGAAAAGTGGGCGTGGTCATAGTCGGATTTCGGCCATATTTTATACCAAGATAAAGTGACTTCAGATAAGTACGTGAACTAAGTTTAGTTAAGATATATCGTTTTCTGCTCAAGTTATCGTGTTAACGGCCGAGAGGAAGGACAGACGGTCGACTGTGTATAAAAACTGGGGTGGCTTCAACGATTTCGCCCATTTTCACAGAAAACAGTTATCGTCATAGAATCTATGCACCTACCAAATTCACAAGGATTGGTAAATTTTTGTTCGACTTATGGCATTCTAAAGTATTCTAGACGAATTAAATGAAAAAGGTCGGAGCCACGCCCATTTGAAATTTTGTTTTATTTTTGTATTTTGTTGCACCATATCATTACTGGAGTTGAATGTTGACATAATTTACTTATATACTGTAAAGATTTAAATTTTTTGTTAAAATTTTGGCTTTAAAAATTTTTTTTTAAAGTGGGCGTGTTTGTCATCCGATTTTGCTAATTTTTATTTAACAGACATATAGTAATAGGAGTAACGTGCCAGCCAACTTCATCATGATATCTTCAACGACTGCGAAATTACAGCTTGCAAAACTGTTAAATTGCCTTCTTTTAAAAGGGGCGGTGCCACGCCCATTGTCCAAAAGTATACTAATTTTCTATTTTTCGTCATAAGGTCAACGCACCTACCAAGTTTATAGCTTTATCCGTCTTTGGTAATGAATTATCGCACTTTTTCGGTTTTTCGAAATTTTCGATATCGAAAAGTGGGCGTGTTTGTATTCCGATTTCGTTCATTTTAAATAGCGATCTGAGATGAGCGCCCAGGAATCTACATACCGAATTTCATCAAGATACCTCAAATTTTACTCAAGTTATCGTGTTTACAGACGGACGGACGGACGGACGGACATTGCTAAATGAATTTCTTTTTTCACCCAGATCATTTTGATATATAGAAGTCTATATCTATCTCGATTAGTTTATGCCGTTACGGATTACCATTATGCGAACAAAGTTAATATACTCTGTGAGCTCTGCTCAGCTGAGTATAAAAATTGCAAAAAAAACCCCTTATCTGAACGAGCGGTTGTATGGATATATATAATATATAGCTCCGATCAAAGTGATTTGTTCAGCTACCTCTATGATATATTAGAATATATATCACTGAGCTCACGTTTATACTTTCTAATTGTCCGGCAGGAAGACCAAAATCGTCTTATCGTGAACGATCGTTGTATGGAGATATAATTTAAGTGGTCCATCTACGATACCGACAAATGTCTAACATAATACAAAAATATATCCTTGTGCCAAATTTCATTGAGATATCTCAAAATTTGAGGGACTAGTTTGCGTTCAAACAGACAGACGGACGGACAGACGGACATGGCTATATCAACTCAGTTCGTCGCCCTGATCAATTGTGTATACTTAATGGTGAGTCTATCTTCTATATTTCTCAATGTTACAAACATCGGACCAAAGTTAATATACTATTTCATATTCATGAAAGGTATAGAATTATTATAACAAATGATAAAAAAAAATATGAAAAATTGTGGCGCAGAAATATGGCTTTTGTGGTTGATTTATACGAATTTGTGAATTTTTTGTGTTCAAAGCCAACATTTAAATTTTTGGTTGGATTGTACGGATATAGCCCCGCAAGTAGGTTAAGTTTTGTTGGTTCATCTGATGGTGTACCCTTCTTAGCAGCTGCAGCCAAAGAGCAGCCAAACTGCTCAATTCTAGTACGGTACCAGGCATCAATGTAACGATCTCTGTCGACAGCCAGACCGCTTTAAAAGCAGTTGAATACAAAGTGATAGAGTCGGATATCGTGCGGAGGAGACGGACCTCGCTGGAATTCATAAGGCACTTAAATGTCTCCCTTTGCTGGGTTCAAGGCGCAGCGATGTTGAATGGAATGAATTCGCAGAGGAGATGGCAAGAAAAGGTTCCGAAATGGGCAAGGGCAAGCCGATCAGCTCCATAATACCACCGCTTGATTAACTTCTAAGGTAAATCGATGAATATAATGACTACAACAATGAACTTGCTGTGGAACAACCGGAATGATTGCTTCTCAAACAAAACAACACTGCAGTGAAAATGCTTCCGGATGTCATTACAGATCATTGCGCCATTGCAAAAATGCTCCGACGGTGGCGTATACCAACAAACTACCTCTGCAGAAGCTGTCAGAATGTGGAGGAAGAGGAGTCGATTTATCATTTTCTCTGCCAATATTCTGGACTGCAACCAAGGCGACTCAGATAAATGTCGACCAGTGGATGTGTAGAAAATTACCATGAACGCTACTTTGAACTAGGTTGCCAATTGAAAATTAAAGTCTCTCGGCAATCAAAAATTGTGCTTTACAATCACTTATCCTACCCATCATGCTATATGGTGCAGAAGCATGGACCTTAATAATATCAATGAAGCGGCTCTGGGAGTGTGCGAGAGAAAAGTGTTTTCAAAGGATTTACGAACCTCTCCGCTTTGACGACGTCACCGAAGAAGATTTAATTATGCTGCACGAGCTTTACGCACGCATCAACATAGTGCAGCGAATTAAAACGCAGCGGTTACCTTGAATAGGCCATGTAATGGAAATGAAAGATGACGTTCCGCCTAAGAATACATTTTTATCGGCACCCGCCTAAGGAAGCAAAGGAAGAGGGCGCCCCTCACTCCGATGGGAGGATCAGGTAGAGAACGATTTAAGTTCCCTTGGTTGTTGTTTTTGTTGTAGCGAAAAGGAAGACCCGAAGGCCTTGGGGAGTATTATCGATGTTGGTGGTCCTTTGTCGGGTGCAAATCCGGTACGTTCCGGTAACGAGCGCCATAAAGGTACTAGCCCGACCATCTCGAGAACGATTTGGCATAACCAAATGTAACGGTCTAGGCCATAACGCCCTCCCACCCCTTAGATCCATCAGGAGTTCGGGGTCGCCAGAGCCTCGGCTGTTAATGAAACAGGATTTGCCAAGGGTGGCTGAGTTTGACAATTGTGTTGGAGAAGCTATATATTGCGCTGACAACCCTTTGAGAGGGTTGCTCTACACAACCCCTTGAATCAATTTGGTATTTTAGTCGCCTCTTACGACAGACATACCTACCGTGGGTATATTCTAAGCCCCCCTAACCCGCTGGGGCAAATTACATCGGTGTGAACAATTGGCGCGAGTTAGCAGAGCGAAGAAGCGACTGGCACGGCAATTAAGTAAGTAAGTTATTAAACGAATTTGGTGAGCAAAAATCATCATTAATTGCCAATCGAAAAATCATCACGACTATATCTTATATTTTAATTTAACAAAATTGCGTGCTGTACTGTGCTGCATTTACAACAGCGAACAGAAAAATAGGACTAACAATTTTTATCCAATTTTGAAAATTTAATTTTTATTTTTTATTTTTGATATTTTAGGAAAAACTTCTATGAATTTTGAACTGAAACTACGCAAAGTAATTTCAAAAACATTTTCGAAAAAATTCGAAAAAAATTCAAACTCTTTCTTTGGAGTTCTCTGAAGTTGTTTGAGTATGCAGTGTTACAGCACTATCAATTTTATCAATTTTAATCTAACAAAGTGCAAGTTCTAGGTCACCGAAAGTGAAAGATGTTTCCCCAAAAGGTGTTTCAGATTTTCTTCCATATAAAAAAACTAAGTATCGAGGAAAATCCAAAACCTCCTTGGGAAAACAAATAGTGGTTAATCAATGTGAAATTTGAGAGACCTAGAACTTGCACTTTGTTAGAATAAAATGGATAATTAAAAAACTGCATACTCGAAAGAATTCAAAGCGCTCGAACTGAGAAGTTCGAAATTTTTATAATATTTTCTCGAATTTTCGAACACTCTTTTGAGAATGGCTTGCATATTTAAGTAAAGTTGCAAGACTTATAGAATTTTCTTTCGTAAAATATTGAAAAAACCGATGAATTTAACTGAAGAAATATTTGCATTCCCATTTTTCCGTTTGCTGCTGTATTTGTTGACAGTGGTTTTATTCTCTTTGGTACGAGTAAATTTTAATTATTCAGAGCACCATACAAGCAACCAAGCAACATTGTCACAAATAGCCTTCACTATATACAAATATGGACGCAGTTTTATATTTAACCATTTTCCATCCCACACATTAAACACAGACAAACTTACATACATATGTACAACAAATAATCGATATTTCAACTTGAGCTAAAGGTGTTGGAAACGCTTTATTCTTATCATCACTTTTTTGTACATTGGGACGGGTCGATTTGTATGGACGAAAGTTAACCGATATCGCGCCATCGATTTTTCGATAGGATTTGGGCTCAGGAAAAAAATAGTTCCACTACGCATACCCAAAAAAAAATTTTCGAGCCTGCGAAAAAAATGACGAAAAGGTAAATTTTTCGACCAAAACACTCCCCAAAACCCAAAAAATATTTTTTTTTCAAAACGCTATTGTAAAAACGTTGGCAATAACAGTTTTATGAAAAAAAAACAAATTTTTTTTTGGTGGTTTGAGGAGTGTTTTGGTCGAAAAATTTACCCTTTCGCCATTTTTTTTTCGGAGGCTCGAAAATTATTTTTTTGGGTATGCGTAGTGGAACTTTTTTTCCTGAGCCCAAATCCTATCGAAAAATCGATGGCGCGATATCGGTTAATAAATCGATCCCAGTCTAGTGTACATCCTTTTGGTGTTGCATTGCATTATGCTTGGCTATGAATTCGAGCCCAGCTTGCAAATACACATATCTACCATCTTTGGAGCATCATTGGCCATCATCGCTAAACTTGTCAGCTACATATTCGCGTCCATCAAGCACTATAAGTAAACGAATAATAGCAATTGAAATTGATAGCTGTAGGCGTTGAGTGGGTAGAAAGATAAAATAATGCTTGTTTGAAAACTATAATGACCATGAAGGTAATGGAGGCAATGAATCGCTTCCTGTTAAGGGCAAATTTTTGTTTATCAGCTTTCCGTCAGTCTGTGGACAGAATATATCACAGCAAGCTCAATATGGCACAACTAACACCACCACAACCAGCAATAAATTTGTTACAACAAATTATGTTATAAATATCCATGCACCACACATACACACACATGCATATCTGGACAACCCAAATATAACCCATCGACATAGCTATTCGTAGTCTGTCATAGTAGTAGTGTAGTCCATCGATGTATTATTCTTCCAGACGTGCTTGTATGTATGTGTTGGCCGGTTGAAGCTTTTGCTATGACTTTGCTTTTACTTGAATTTTAATTTAATGTTCAAAAGCGTGTCCAAAATATGTTTGGCTTTAATTCAATTTCAACAGGTGCATCATTTCTCATGTAAACTTATTTACGCACAAGCAGGGTGGGGGTATTCCATGCGTAATGGGAAAAACCATTTTAAAATAAAATTTCCCATCCTCTACAAAGTTTTGTTATGCCGACAAATTTTGGTTACCAATAATAATAAAATATTATATTTTGTTGTAATAAACTTTCAGTGAAATTTTGAGGAAGTTTCTCTTCTAACTTTTGTCGTTTAGTAGCCCTTCAGATTATAATGTACTAGCTCTTACTGCGTCTTCGTCCGCAGGAAAGAAAAACAAACATAACATGATCCTTTAATAGCACCAACACGATCCTTAAAACTAACCTTAACCAATTCAGAAAACAGTTACGAAATAGTTCCGAAGCGATTCTGTAATAGACGCAAAATAATAACGCTTATAGACATTAGGGTAGTTTTCCTTTTCGTTGGGAGATGTTATTAAATGGGAGGTATCAAGTCTAGCACACAAACAAACAAAGGGGAAACATCTGTCCGAACATTTGGAAACGAACGAAGCTTCTTATAGAGCAACTTCCTTGCATGCAACTCCTTTAACCTTGTCGCAAAGATACAGTCCATGCTATTAGCGTAAAATCGTTGGCGCATGCTGATGATTTATCAGATATATCATTAAAGGCGCCGTAAGTTCACCTTTCCCTGGATTGAATAAAGTGATAAAAAAAGAGGATCTTGCGATATATGAGAATAAAACAAAACACTTGTTGTCAACCGAGAAAGAGTCTGCGCGTGCCTGTTTTGGTAGACAAATCATTCCTAACGGATATACGTATATTCGAGACTGCGCAGACCTTCGTCTAACTGTGAATCGGCATAAAGAGCGAAAACAATGTCAGCATAGAAATCAAATAAGAAAATTACTCTTGCCAGGAATCGCTACTATGGACTGAACAGGAAATTGGAAAGTAGAGCCGTGTCTCGATGAAAAAAAATCGCGCTCTATATGTCGCTCATCTTACCTATTCAGATGTATGGATCGCAATCATGGACGATGTCGAAAGAAGATGATATGGCCCATGGAGTTCCTATGGAAAATATATGGTCTTGTCGGAGATGGCAATGGCGTATAGCAGTGCTATGCCGTATATGCATTACAAAAAAAAATATGAAGAAAGTGCAACGACTAAAAGCCCAGGATTTTGCTGGCTACATCATATTATGCAAATGAACGAGTATTTCTATCGAAACAAGTATTTGGAAGCAGAAGAGGGCGCGATCTTATTCGAAATAGTTCCGAAAGCAATATGAAGAACAAAGCAATCTTAAAGTACTTCCTAGGCGTTCTTGAAAATATTCCAGTATATTCCCTAAATTATCCTAAAATAGTATCGAAATGTACTTAAAACAAGTAAGGATGGCTAAGTTGGGTGTAACCGAACATAACATACTCAGTTGAGAGCTATGGAGACCAAATAAGGGAAAATTACCATGTAGGAAAATGAACCTAGGGTAACTCTGGAATGTGTTTGTATGACATGGGTTTCAAATAGAAGGTATTAAAGAGTATTTTAAGAGGGAGTGGGCCATAGTTCTATAGGTGGACGCCATATAGGGATATCGCAATAAAGGTGGACCAGAGGTGACTCTAGAATTTGTTTGTACAATATGGGTATCAAATTAAAAGTATCAATGAGGGTTTTAAAAGGGAGTGGCCCACAGTTGTATATGTGAAGGCGTTTTCGAGATATCGACCAAAATGTAGACCAGGGTGACCCAGAACATCATCTGACGGCTGCCGCTAATTTATTTATGTATGCAATACCACGAACAGTATTCCGGCCAAGATTCCAAGGACTTTTGATTTCGCCCTGCAGAACTTTTTCATTTTCTTCTACTTAATATGGTAGGTGTCACACCCATTTTACAGTTTTATTTTAAAGATATATTTTGCGTCAATAAACCAATCCAATTACCATGTTTCATCCCCTTTTTCGTATTTGGTATAGAATTATGGCATTTTTTTTATTTTTCGTAATTTTCGATATCGAAAAAGTGGGCGTGGTCATAGTCGGATTTCGGTCATTTTTTATACCAACACAAAGTGAGTTCAGATAATACGTGAACTGAGTTTAGTAAAGATATATCGATTTTTGCTCAAGTTATCATGTTAACGGACAGGCGGACGGACAGACGGTCGACTGTGTATAAAAACTGGGCGTGGCTTCAACTGATTTCGCCCTTTTTCACACAAAGCAGTTATCGTCCTGGTAAATTTTTGTTCGATTTATGGCATTAAAGTATCCTAGACAAATAAAATGAAAAAGGGCGGTCCCACGCCCATTTTGAAATTTCCTTTTTTATTTTATTGCACCATATCATTACTGGAGTTGAATGTTTATATAATTTACTTATATACTGTAAAAATATTAAATTTGTTGTTAAAATTTGACTTAAAAAAAATTTTTTTTTAAGGGGGCGTGGTCGTTCTCCGATGTTTCTAATTTTTATTAAGCATACATATAGTAATGGGAGTAACGTTACTGTCAAATTTTATCATGATATCTTCAACGACTGCCAAATTAAAGCTTGTAAAACTTTTAAATTACTTTCTTTTAAAAGTGGGCGGTGCCGTACCCATTGTCCAAAATTTTCGATATCGAAAAAGTGGGGGTGGTTATAGTCCGATATCGTTCATTTTAAATAGTGATCTGAGATTAGTGCCCAGGAACCTACATACCAAATTTCATCACGGTACCTCAAAATTGACTCAAGTTATCGTGTTATCGGACAGACGGACGGACGAACGGTCGGACGGACGGACATGGCTCAATCAAATTTTTTTTCGATGCTGATGATTGTGATATATGGAAGTCTATATCTATCTCGATTCCTTTATACCTGTACAACCAACCGTTATCCAATCAAACTTAATATACCCTGTGAGCTCTGCCCAACTGTGTATAAAAATAATTTTCAATGTTGCGGAGATAGAGCCGACGTAATTCTGAAGTTCTAAATAAATAGTTCCGAAAGAAATTCCACTTTGGGGTTAAGCAAGACTATCCCAGAAAAAAATCCGAATTTTTTCCGAAACAGTCGAAAACTTATTTTAAAATAGTCTTAAAATGGTCCTACAAACATTCATGAATGATTGGGAAACATTCTTGAAATCCTACGGAAATCTCTGAAACAAACCAAAGTGATCGGGAGACAGTGTCGAAGTGATCCTGAAATTGGAGCGAAATAGTTCGGGATATAGTGTCGAAGTGATCTTAAAATTTTAGAAAAATAGTTCCTAAAACGGTACCCGAAATGGTTTCGAAACCATACCGAAATTATTCCGATACAGCTGAAAAATTATTCTGCCCTAATATGATCCTTCAAACACTTTCGAATGCTTGCGAAACATTTCTGAAGCTATAACAAAAATTTCGGAAACAAGCTCGAAATCGGAACCGTATTCTGAAAGGGATCCGAAAAATGTCACTATAATTGAAGTTTTATCGCTTGAAAAGCTTTAAAATGTAAATTTTCCCAGTGTATTCCTATAGATTATTATCTATCTGTATTCCAAATTTTAATCAAATCCGAAGTCATTTTAGCGCGATTGAGCGTTTAATTTAAAATTGAAAGTAGTAATTAAGTACAGGGGTCCACACCCGTCCCCCTGTTCAAAAAAACTATAGATCCTTTAAAATTTTAGTCAAATGTATTCAGATTGGTGTGATTGAATCACATTATTAACAAATTCGTAGGAGAAATACACATCATTCAGACCCCTTTTTTTATCCAATTGTGTATTGGAGAATTTAACGGAGACATACTGCGGACATTGCGTCTATTAGAAATTACTCTCGATTTGTTTTGCAACTTCGATGCATGAACCAATAAACAGATCCCTCATTAAAAAATGAGAGGCAAAAAATCATAGTTGGCTGTGAAATAAATTTTCTCGGCGTGACGTCACGCTTTTGACAACATGTTTCGTTGCTGACGCAGTGCTCAGACTTTATTACAATGACAGTATTTTGCCCGCTCTTACCTTCTGTTACATTTTTATACTCAGCTGAGCAGAGCTCACAGAGCACATTAAATTTGTTCGCATAACGATAATCCGTAACGGCATAAACTAATTGAGATAGATATAGACTTATATATCAAAATGATCTGGGCGAAAAAAGAAATTCATTTAGCAGTCCGTCCGTCCGTAAACACGATAACTTGAGTAAATTTTTTGGTATCTTGATAAAATTTGGTATGTAGGTTCCTGTGCACCCATCTCAGATCGCTATTTAAAATGAACGAAACAACCACGCCTAATTTTTCGATATCGAAAATTTCGAAAAACCGAAAAAGTGCGATAATTCATTACCAAAGACGGCTAATGCGATGAAGCTTGGTAGGTGGACTGACCTTATGACACAGAAAAATTAGTAAAATTTTGGACAATAGGCGTGGCACCGCCCACTTCTAAAAGAAGGTAATTTCAAAGTTTTGCAAGCTGTAATTTGGCAGTCGTTTGAAGATATCATGATGAAATTTGGCAGGAACGTTACTCCTATTACTTTATGTACGCTTAATAAAAATTAGCAAAATCGGATCACGAACACACCCATTTTAAACAAAATTTGTTTTAAAAGTCAAATTTTAGCAAAATGAATATATTTACAGTATATACGTAAATTATGTCAACATTCAACTCCGGTAATGATATGGTGCAGCAAAATACAAAACTAAAAGAAAATTTCAAAATGGGTGTGGCTCCGCCCTTTTTCATTTAATTTGTCTAGGATACTTTTAATGCCATAAATCGCACAGAAATTTACCAATCCTTTTAAAATTTGGTAGGGGCATAGATTTTATGACGTTAACTGTTTTCTGTGAAAATGGGCGAAATCGGTTGAAGCCACGTCCAATTTTTATACACAGTCGTCCGTCTTTCCTTCCGCTCGGCCGTTAACTCGATAACTTGAGCAAAATCGACATATCTTTACTAAACTTAGTTCACGTACTTATCTCAACTCACTTTATCTTGGTATAAAAAATGTCCGAAATCCGACTATGACCACTTTTCCGATATCGAAAATTACGAAAATGAAAAAAATGCCATAATTCTATACCAAATATGAAAAAAGAGATGAAACATGGTAATATTATTGGTCTATTGACGCAAAATATAACTTTAGAAAAAAACTTGGTAAAATGGGTGTGACACCTACCATATTAAGTGGAAGAAAATGAAAAAGTTCTGCAGGGCGAAATCAAAAGCCCTTGGAATCTTGGCCGGAACACTGTTCGTTGTATTACATATATAAATAAATTAGCGGTACCCGACAGATGATGTTCTGGATCACCCTGGTCCACATTTTGGTCGATATCTCGAAAACGCCTTCACATATACAACTAAGGGCTACTCCCTTTTAAAACCCTAATTAGTGCCTTTAATTTGATACCCATATCACACAAACACATTATAAAGTCAGCCCTGGTCCACCTATATGGCGTTATCTCGAAAAGGCGTCCACCTATAGAACTAAGGCCCACTCCGTTTTAAAAAAAAACTCATTAACACCTTTCACTTGATACCCATATCGTACAACACATATTCTAGAGTCACCTCTGGTCCACCTTTATGGCGATATCCTGAAATGGCGTCCACCTATAGAGCTATGGCCCACTCCCTTTTAAAATACTCTTTAATATCTTCCATTTGAAACCCATGTCATACAAACACATTCCAGGGTTACCCTAGGTTAATTATGCTAAATGGTGATTTTCCCTTATTCCTGTCTCCTTAGCCTTCCTTACTTGTTTTATCTCAAATTTTTATTTGGGTCGTGTTGAAATCTAAACAGTATTACAACCTAATATCTTTTGGTTGAAGTTTTCATTGTATACGTATGAAAAGCTGATTGTTTACTTCATTGTTCGTGTCTTAAGGCATGTTTGTTCATATTTTACTCACTGTTTTTGTACTTTTTTCAAACGGAATGAGAATATAAGGATTAAAATGTAAGTAAAAATGTGACCGGGCGCGATCTGTAAATCCTGCCAAAATTCAACATATAGCACTTCTTGAAGTTTTATATAAAAATGAAGTATCTTGAATCAGTGGGTTCAGCTAACCCTGTTTTTCGACAACAGTCCCCAATTGGAAGCACCAAGCAACTGCCTCTCCCAACTCAGTGAAGGTTTTGGCAAGTACTAGAAATTGTCTGGGACCTCCTTTAATAGTTGTCTCGAGATCTGGTAACTCTGTCGACAATAGTATCTGGAGCCTTGACCTCGCAAGCGCAGGACACGAACACAAAACGTACTCAACCGCTTCTTACAGCAGTTCGTACTTCCTGCTTCTACTGACGAGGCCTAACTTAAAAGCTTGTGACGCCAGAAGTCATTGTCCAGTAAGTTTTCCCATAGTTAGCTCTAAGTCTTCTGTCTAGTGATATATATGCAACTTTGAGAGTCTTACATCGTAGGATTTGCACATGACCTCGGATGATGACTTTGCTGCTTTTTATCTCTACCAAATGTATTGGGACGTCTGCCATCGATTCACTGAGTGATGCACACTCGTTTGCCAAGTCATCGGATATCTCGTTAAATTCCGTGCTTTCATGACCGGAAACCCAGTTGAGATGTATGGTCCGGCTTAAACGAAGGACAGCCAATGCATCTTTGCATTCCAAAACACTTATTGTACATGAAGTACCATGTCTTGTGTGAGCTTATTGCCTTGACTGCCGGCTGACGCGACGGCTACAATTTCCGCCTGAAAGACATTTTAATGATACGGCAACCTTAATATCTACTTATTTGTGGACCAACATAGTATACAGCAGACCTGGCCCCTTCCATTAATTTCCGCACCCTTGCGCTAACTCGGCCTGCAATCAAAGTTAGCGAAGCTTTAGGCCC